>WNWK01004514.1:0-138571 GCA_009830355.1 Cherax destructor | reverse complement strand
TTAGAGTTGTCCGAAAAGTTGTCCGGGAATGAGGTAGGGGTCAGAACTAGGTGCGGTATCAAGAAGGGGCCGGGGGTATTGGGTTCATGGATTGGGTCAGCCATGGTTAGGTACTTCTTTCTTTTATTTTAAGAAAAAAGAAAGCAGAAAGAAAATAAAAATATAAAAAATAATAAAAAAGGGGGAACGTGGAGTAATAGCTCCTAGGAGGAATGGAAGGGCGTAAATCCCCCTCCGCGCCCAAGAGGACCTCAACACCGCAAGTAGTGCAGATGCTGCATGGAACCCGTGCCATACCCTACCCTTCATGCCAGTAAACCAGCAATCCGGGATAGCAACCTCACATCACCGAGCCACCTCGGCGGACAAGAGAGGGCGGCCGGATATCCGCCACAAAGCATACCGCCTTCGGCCACCACCCCGGAATCCGAAAGGTGTCCTCCAGAGATACACCCGTCGCCCGAAAGATACCCAAGGCCACTCCCGGGAGATCGGAGAGGGAGGACATCCCCAGGCGATCCAGATTCCACGGCAAACTACACCACCACCAAGGACCTCAACGGAATGGGATGGACCACGATACCCTTCCCCTACCTAGGAACTAGAATGCCTGTGGAGGAAGCTCCCAGGTTAAAAATGGGAAGGAAATAAGGGAGGGATGAGGAGGAAGAGGAGAAAGGGAAAAAGGAGGATGGGGAAAATGGGAAAAGGAGGGGGATTGGGGGTATTAGGTTCGGTCTGAGGAAGAAGACCAAAAGGTCCAATTCCTCAGACCAAGAGCCTCTTCACCACAGCAAGGAGCCCCCCCTTGAAGAGGTTTAGTTTGTGAAACATTGTTCGTACAAGCTTCGTGAAACTTTTTGGTACTTCTTTGTTATTCTGTGGTGTTTTTTTAAATAATTTCATTGAAAATAAGTAATTATTGCCCCAAAAAAGAGTAGTGATCCAACCAAACCTAAAAGGAAAGCAGTGCAGCGAAAAAAAAAAATGGAAAAAAGAACTCTTTGCAAAGCGGGAAAGTGGAACACATGTATCAGACCTGGCTGCTCAATGTGGTATGGTGAAATCCACCATTTCGTCCATATTGAAAAACAAGCAATAAAGGGAACTGATGTGGAGAAAGTGAAAATTCTTGCTGTGAAAAGGTTACAGATAATTGAAGAAATGGAAACACTTTTATTAGTGTGAATTAACAAAACCAATTAGCCAGTGACAGTGTTCTGAAACAATAATTTGTGAAAAAGCAAAGCAGTTATATAGCGATCTTAGGCAAGACACCCTGGGAAACAGTGCTGAAAGTGATGACTTTAAGGCAATTAAGGGCTGGTTTAAGAAGAGAAGTGGGTAAGTTGGATTAATCCATTCCATCTGGAACAGATTAATCCAGTTTATATTATTTCTTATGGGAAAAAATGATTCAATATTCATACAGCTTGCTATTCGAACAGCTTCCTGGAATGAATTAAGTTCGAATATCGAGGTACCACTGTAGTCACATTCATGCTTTGCCTCCTCCCAAGCCCATGATCCCTGTGGCAACCTTACCTGACCCAGGCACACCCATAGATCTTCCTCAGAATCTGTAGCACTTCCAGGCAGCACCTCATTGCTTGACTGGTACTGGCATTCACTCGGATCCATTTGATACTTCAGACCTTCACTCTACTCTGACCATGCTCTCAGCTTCTCCCACGATTTTCAGATAATTCACACATCACAGGATAGACTGATTCGAAGCCATTGTCCAAATTACCTTCACACTTATTAGATGATTCTGACACTGACATCTTACTCCTATCCTAAGAAACACGCTGCTTGGAAACCTCTCACCCTGCTTGACATATTTCAAAGA
The DNA here is from genome assembly GCA_009830355.1 of Cherax destructor. Classification (NCBI taxonomy): domain Eukaryota; kingdom Metazoa; phylum Arthropoda; class Malacostraca; order Decapoda; family Parastacidae; genus Cherax; species Cherax destructor. Next base: position 136,719 of record WNWK01004514.1, on the reverse strand, counting down.
CAGCCTTCGACAATACTTTTTTTTTCCCACTTACAAATTGCCTTACTGACCATGGCATTGACAAATTGTTCATGAGATATGTTAGTCACAATGTATCCTTCCATGCCCTCTAGTGGGATACGTATTATTACTGTGAAAGATGCTGAACAGGCCAACTTTTCCTATATTTGCTCTACCTTCTCCTCTCCTCTTATTAGATTTTAATGCTCATCATTTCCTCTAGTCCCTGGTCATGTTGATGTTCAAGGCAATGAGCAAGTAGACTGCTATGTAGTCTGCAGTACACGACCTCCCAGTTTCATTTAGAAGTATTTCATTCTTGGACTATTTTGCTGTAATCTCTACTCACCTTCGTAACTGTTGGCAACAACGTTGGTCTGATATGACTCGTAACAAATTACATTCTGTCAAACCAAGTTTAAGTTTCTGGGCTTCTTCTTGTCATCAATGCCGAGGTTGGGAGACCAGCCTCCCGTCTTTGCATCGGGCACACTCGTCTCACTCATGGGTATCTCATGGAGAGGCACCCTGTTCCACTCTCTGAGAATTGTCTGGTTCCAATTTCAATTTCTCGTTTTCTATTGGACTGTCTTGTCTATCAACGAGCATACAGAATTTCCTCCGACGTTGTCACTACACAACACTGTTGCAAACCCAACACCATTAGAGGATTTAGAACCATCAGTGTACACTGCAATGGCTTGAGAATGAGACTGAAAGTGATTAAGAAAAAGAGTGAGAAGCAACTGTAGGGATTTGGAATTTCGCACACGGTAGTGGGGAAGAACAGACACTAACTGTTGAAACTTCCCAAGGTGAAAGTGAAAAGTTAGAAGCTAGATGAACATATAAAGGGGGCAACTGAAGAGAAGACAAGAGCAAGTGAAGACGAAGAGAAAAGGGATGAAGTAAACGGGCGGCGAACAAAGGATGGACCTCTGCTAACTTCCGTTACTATCCTGTATGTAGAAGGATCGTGAAGGTCATGAGAGCAGACAAAATAGCGGAGGCAATGATCATTGCATCTATCATTCAAGGATGGGACTTTTGCTTCTGCATAGAGGCTCTCGACAGGTGTGCAGCAAAAAGCACCTAGACATAAACGTAATCCCTGATGATGGATGGGATCGAGTTTAGAAAGTTGCAGGAGAGGCTGCAGAATATGTCTGGTCACCATAATCTAGCTTCAATAAAATTAGGGCTGAATGCAGTCAAAGGAGAGTTCGACACTCAGCCCTCCATGAAAGATGAAAGAGTGAAGGTTTTAAGAAGGTTCAGCCAGCCAAAACTCCTTAAAACCCTCGCTCATCTTTCATGGGGGCGGCGGATAATCAAACTCTCCTTCAACCTCATTCAGCCCTAATTTTATGGGAACCAGATATATTCTGTAGCTTCTCCTGCAACTCTTTCTAAACTTGATGTCATTCATCATCAGAGATTACATTTATGTATAGGTGCTTTTTGTTCCTCCTCAGTCGAGAGCCTATATGCAGAGGCAAATGTTCCATTCTTGAACTATCTTGTGATGCCCATTGCCTCCACTATTTATCCACTCTCATGACCTTCATGATCCTTCTATGTACAAGACGGTAATGGACATTAGTAGAGGTCCATTATTTGTTCGCCACCCCTTTTCTCTTTGTGTTCACTTGCTCTTGACTTCTCTTCAATTGCCCCTTTTATATTTTCATGTAGTATTTAACTTTTCTCTTTTTCCTTGGGAGGTCCTGATAGTTAAAGTGTTCTTCCCTACTGCCGTGCGCGAAAGCTCAAATACTTACAGTTGCTTCTTGCTCCCTTTTTCTAAACCACTTCTGGTCTCGTTCTCATGCCGTTGCAGTTTACACTGATGGTTCTAAATCCTCTGATGGAGTAAGGTTTGCAGCAGTTTTCCCTAGACATTGTTGTGTGAGGTCATTTATTAGATGCAGTTAGCATTGTCACAGCTGAACTGTATGAAATTGTCATAGCAATTAAACGTATTGCGTCCAGGCCTGCCTCAACATTTATGGTAGTCTTAGACTCCTTTAGTGCTTTGCAAGCTACCAAAAAATTTAATTTGCCTCATCTCCTAGTTCTTCATATACAACTTTGGTTGTACCTCATTTCTAGCAAAAACAAAGAAATCATTTTCTGTTGGGTCCATGGTCATGTTGATGTTCAGGGAAGTGAGCAGGCGGACTCTGCTGCGTGGTCAGTGGTACATGACCTTCCAGTTTTATAGAGGTATTAATCCATTCTCAAGACTATTTTGCTATAATCTCTAGCCACCTTCACAACCATTGGCAACAATGTTAGTCTGGGTTGATTCATAACAAATTACATTCTATCAAACAGAGTTTAGGATCCTGATCTTATTGATATTGTGGTTGGGAGACTATGCTTTCCCATCTTTGCATTGGGCACACATGTCTGACTCATGGGTATCTCATGGAGAGGCACCCACTTCCACTCTGTGCAAATTGTCAGGTTCCAATTTCAGTTTGCTGTATTCTAGTGGACTGTCCTGTCTATCAGCGAGCACGCAGAATTTACCTCCGATGTCGTCACTGCCCTAACACCCTCATTTTATCTTCCCACCTGGCTGATGGCCCCACCTTTGACACAGACTCCCACTTTGACTTTTTGACAGCAACAGATTTATTACACAACCTTTGATTATACTTCCCTTAGCACTCCTCACTGCCCTTACAAACTCTACCTGTTATACTCTCCACCCTTGCTAGTTTCAGATTAAGCATATTACACAGTTCACACACCCTACTCTGCAGTGCTGTATGATCCTGGCAGGTTTTATAATAATCTTACAAGAGAAACCACTTGTCTAAAAGACAAGAATTGCCTATCATGCACTGGCAGTGACTGCTCAATCTAAAAGGAAGACTTCTATGATTCACTTATACTAGTAGTAGGTGTGAATGTGTTTTATGGTGAAGGGTGTTGTCTGGAACTTGATTGAGTTTTAGGTGATTTGCTGCTGTTGATCTCCAAGCACATACCATATGGAAGATAAGGATAGATTAAAGTATGTACAGTGGAACCTCGGTTTTCGTAGAATTCGGTTTTCGACGACATTTTTCATTGAAATTTTGTCCCAGTTTTCATACATTTGCTCGGTTTTCGTTGAGTTGACAGTGGTCCGCCATACCAAATGTGTCTGCCTGCCCTCCGTGCCCACGAGGACCTCAGCACCGCAAGTAGTGCAGATGCGGCATGGAACCCGTGCCATACCCTACTCTTCATGCCAGTAAACCAGCAATCCAGGATTGCAACTTCACATCCACCAAGCCACCTCTGTGGATAAAAGAGAGGGCGGCCAGACACCCACCACAAAGCATACCTCCTTTGGCCACCACCCCCGGAATCCGAAAAGTGGCCTCCAGAGATACACCCGTCACCCAAAAGACACCCCCCGGGAGACCGGAGAGGGATCGGGACATCCCCAGGCAATCCAGATTCCACCACGGCAAACTACACCACAGCTAAGAACCTCAACGGAATGGGATGGACCACGCCACCCTACCTAGGAACCAGAATGCCTGTGGAGAGAATCCCAAAGGCTGAAAATGGGAAAGAAATAAGGAAGGGATGAGGAGGAGGAGGAGGAAAAAAGGGAAGATGGGAAAGAGGAGGGGAATTGGGGGGTAATTAGGTTCGGTCTGAGGAAGGAGACCAAAAGGTCTAATTCCTCAGACCAAGAGCCTCTTTGCCATATCAAGGAGCCTCCCTTGAAGAGGTGATAATAATAATAATAATAATAATTAGTAAGGAAAGTTTTGGTTTCAAAAGATTTTTAAGCAAAAAGCTGAAAGCAAAAATCATAAGTTTTACTGCATGTTTGGGAAATGTGCCAGTACAGTGGACCCCCGAGTATCGTAATTAATCCGTTCCAGGAGCTAGTACTTAACACGAAGTTTACGAAATTCGAACCATTATTTCCCATAAGAAATAATGTAAATACAATTAATCCGTTCCACAAAAAAATATTCACATATAAAATAATTAAAAACAATATATATATATACATTTACTTACCTTTATTGAAGAGTTGCAGGCATCTGGAAGATAGAGTAATGAGTAATGAAGGTCCTCTTGGGCATTTTCTTCCAAAACAGGCCTGTTTCATCACAATTAAACACTTGTTGTGGGAGGAATTCTTCAGCCTCTACGAAGGGAAATCCCCACTCCCTGCTACACTCCCTGCATGCCTGTTACACTCCCTGCATGCCTGCTACACTCCCTGCATGAATGCTACACTCCCTGCATGCCTGCTACACTCCTTGCATGCCTGCTACACACCCTGCATGAATGCTACACTCCCTGCATGCCTGCTACACTCCCTGCATGTCTGCTACACTCCCTGCATGAAAGCTACACTCCCTGCATGCCTGCTAAACTCCCTGCATCAATGCTAAACTCCCTGCATCAATGCTACACTCCCTGCATACCTGCTACACTCCCTGCATGAATGCTAAACTCCCTGCATGCCTGCTACACTCCCTGCATGAATGCTACACTCCCTGCATGAATGCTACACTCCTGTATGCCTGCTATACTCCCTGCATGCCTGCTACACTCCCGGCATGAATGCTACACTCCTGCATACCTGCTAAACTCCCTGCATGGCCTACACTCCCTGCATGAATGCTAACCTCCCTGCATGAATGCTACACTCCCTGCATACCTGCTACACTCCCTGCATGAATGCTAAACTCCTGCATGAATGCTAAACTCCTGCATGAATGCTACACTCCTGCATGAATGCTACACTCCTGCATGCCTGCTATACTCCCTGCATACCTGCTACACCCCCTGCATAAATGCTACACTCCCTGCATACCTGCTAAACTCCTGCATGGCTGCTACACTCCCTGCATGAATGCTAACCTCCCTGCATGAATGCTACACTCCTGCATACCTGCTAAACTCCTGCATGTCTGCTACACTCCCTGCATGAATGCTAAACTCCTGCATGAATGCTAACCTCCCTACATGAATGCTAAACTCCCTGCATGCCTGCTCACTCCCTGCATGAATGCTACACTCCCTGCATGCCTGCTATACTCCCTGCATGCCTGCTACACTCCTGCATGCCTGCTACACTCCCTGCATACCTGCACACTCCCTGCATGAATGCTAAACTCCTGCATGGCTGCTACACTCCCTGCATGAATGCTAACCTCCTGCATGAATGCTACACTCCTGCATACCTGCTAAACCCCCTGCATGGCTGCTACACTCCCTGCATGAATGCTAAACTCCCTGCATGAATGCTAAACTCCCTGCATGCCTGCTACACTCCCTGATGAATGCTACACTCCTCCATGAATGCTACCACAGGGGTGCCACTAGGAAGCTTCTTTGGACCCATGGTGACTTATTTCACAGTGACAATCACTAAAGCACCAAAAAAACACCAAATGTAGTGTGAATGTTTGAAAGAGCACGCTAGGTAATGTTCTCTCAATGGTAAACAACGCTTCACTGGCGGCGTCCTGCGTCCCGCGCAGGCGCGGGCAGGCGGGCAGGTCTAATACGTTACGAAACACGAGCGGTTTACGATTCTCGAAGTCGTAAAAGCTTACGAAACACGATGTTTACGAAGTAAGAACCTTTCGAAACTCGGGGGTCCACTGTATTATTATTATAATCAAATAGAAGCACTAAACCACAGGGGTTATACAGCGCTGCAGGTTATTATAGGATGCAGGGAGAGTGGGTTGAAGGAGATGGACGATTAGTAGGTTATGGAGTGCAAGATGACGGTGGATAGTGCAGGGGTGGAGGGCAGCAAGAGATCGAGGTTATTATTATTATAATCAAATAGAAGCGCTAAACCACAGGGGTAGAGATCGAGGTAGAAGGGACTGAGGGAGGTGCTAGAGGTATAATCTTCAGAGTTTGTGTAGTAAGTCAGTTTCTGTCAAAAGTCAATGAGAGTCAGGATTAAGGAGGGTCCATCTGCAAGAAGGGAAGGTAAAGAAAGGGCCGCAGAGCGAACGTCGTTGGAGGTAAATTCTGCGTGCTCGTTGATAGAGTGGGCAGTCCAACAGGATATGTCGCAAGACACTGGAACCTGACAATGCTCACAGAGAGGGCAGGAGCCTCTCCATGAGATACCCGTGAGTAAGGCAGTGTGGCCGATGCGAAGACGGGAGGTGTAGTCTCCCAACCTCGACATTGGTGACAAGAAGAAGGCCAGAAACCTATAACCGGTTTAATAGAATGAAGTTTGTTATTCAGCAGGTCAGACCAGCGTTGTTGCCAACGGGTGCGAAGGTGGGTAGCAATGACCGCAAAATAGTCCGTGAATGGAACACCTCTATATGAAACTGGAAGGTCATGTACTGCTGACCACGCAGCAGTGTCTGCCTGTTCATTGCCCTGTACGTCAACATGACCAGGGACCCAACAAAAAACAATATCTTTGTGCTTGCTAGAGATATGGTGTAACCAAAGTTGGATATGAAAAACTAGGGGTGAGGTGTATCAATTTTACGGATAGCCTGTAAAGCACTAAGGGAGTCTGAAACAACCACAAATGGTGACACAGGCATAGATGCAATATGGATAAGTGCCACAAGAATGGCATACAATTCAGCTGTAAATATTCTAGCCGAGGGTAATAGATGCCCTCGCACGACGCTGTCCGGGAATACTGCTGCGAATCCGACACCGTCAGATGACTTTGAACCATCGGTGTACACTGCGATGGCATGGGAATGAGAACGGAAGTGGTCTAGAAAAAAAGAGCGAGAAGCCGCCGTAGGTAGTTGGGCTTTCGCGCAAGGTAGAGGAATATAACAGACATAGACAGCAGGAACTTCCCAAGGGGGTAGGGGAAAGTTAGATGTCACATGAACGTATAAAGGTGGTAGTTGAAGGGAAGACGAGTGAATGTAGACGAAGAGAAAAGGGACGAAGTAAACAGGGACGACGGATAAATAAAGAGTGTCTACTAACATCTGTGACAATCCTATACATGTAAGGATTGCGGAGGTCATGGGAGCGAACATAATAGCGAATGCAATGTGCATCATGACGATCGGACAAGGATAGAATGCTTGCTTCTACATAGAGGCTCTCAACCGGGGAAGAACGAAATGCACCAAGGCATAAACGCAATCCCTGGTGATGAATGGGATTAAGGTTAGAAAGAGTAGCAGGGGAGGCCGCCGAATATATCTGGTCACCATAATCGAGTTTCGATAAAATTAGGGCTGAATGCAGGCGGAGGAGAGTGCTACGATCAGCCCCCCATGAAAGATGTCCTGGTTGAGTTAGCTAGCATTACCTCAAGAGTGGCTCCAAACCTGAGGATATGTTTAATGGTGATGAGACAGGTGTGTTCTGAAAGAAGATGCCATCTAGAACATACATTAGCAAACAAAAGAAAACTACTCTTGGATTAATGGCTGCAAAATACCATTTCAATTTGCTTCTGTGCAGGGGAATGCATGACTTTAAATGTAAACCCTTTTTTTGAATCCCTGTGCTTTAATGGGTAAGATAAAAGCATTTTGTCTGTTATTTGGAAGTCCACTGCCATGGCATAGGTGACAGGCCTTCTTCGCTGAGTAGTTCAAACATCACTTTATTCCTGAAGTGACAATGTAGATGTCCGTAAAAAATCTTGCATTTAGGGTTCTCATCCTTCATAATTGTTGTCCTCAGTTTCTGGAGGAAGTGGGGCCAGGTGTCAATATTGTCTTTTTGCCACCAAATACATCCTTAAAAAAACACTGGATTGAGATTTATCAAAACTAAGTGCCACTACACACACCCAAAAAGTGTGATCCATAAACTATTGGCAGAGTTTTGGTGCAAATTCAACACTGTAGATACATGCCTATGTGAAAAAAAAGCATGGGATCATGTACCAAGATCAACATTAAATGCTGGTTGGAGAAAAATATGGCCTATTGTGGTGAATGATTTTGCTGGTTTTTCACCAGTGGAAAGTCAAGTTCATGAAAATGATCTTGCAAGGAGAGGGACTTGAAGATGTACAGGCATATGACATCAATGAATTCTTGAATGATGATGATGACCCAATTACAGAGAGAGTCTTGCAGGAATTAAATTCCCAGCTGCAGAGAATATGATGAGGATGAATAACCTGATATGAGTCACTGCATACTGTTTAAGTTGCAGACTTGTATACTGAAAAGGATAATGACTCGTCTTGAAGCATTGCTTCAAGATGAGTCCATAATCAGATGGAGCAGATTTTTCCTTATCTGCTGTATAAAGAACTGCAGGGTAAAACAAACCAGACGCATATGACAAGAGTACCTGAGCACTTTACAGCAATAATCAACTGATGAACCTGCATCAACATCACAAGAATACTAACCAATGTCAAAAAATCCTCAACCTTCAACTTTGGTTCACTTCAACACATTCAGCATCCTGAACTCGACATGAAAGTAAGTAACAAAATACAGTACATAGTAATATAACCATTTTTTAGCTAACATAATCTTTCTTTTAACTGTCTGAACCTCACTATAGTTCAGGTATCTTACAGAGCATTATCATCGACAATGTTAGGTAAGAAAAATCTTTATTTTTATTACATTAAAAAATTTGTTATAGCTCTCTTGGAGGTCTGAGGAATGCAACCCTATTTTTCCCAAATGTTTTTTTAGTCCATAAGTTGTGGAAATCATAGTAGTGCAGCTTTCAAGAACGTAACCAGTGCAAATTTTCATCCACTCTACATCTACATCTTTTTTTTCCTGAAATCCAAACTATTCTGACCCATGGACACTGTATAATCCCTATACCTTCAAGGGTGGAGAACTGATGCTGACTGAGTCTTATAACAAGAAATTGTAATTACTTTTCTCCTTCCTTAGATCAAACTTGATAACCACCCATTTCTCGGCTGCTGTTTGACCCACACAGGTTTAGCACTTCCATATGAACATATTACAACAATAATGCATGAACCCATTTGTTTCCAAATTAAAATAATGCTCTAACCTGTCCATCTAATATAAACCTGACTATTGCTTATTTCTTTTTAACTTGTATGTCACAACCCACAAATAATTCAAATTATTTTACTCAATTTTACTTTATGCTAAAATAATGAGTATCTTTATTATAACATCATTAGATATTTTTTCCTTTTTTAGAGAATCCCACTCTTAAAGAAATTCTTTGACTTTTAACAGAAACTAACTGCACCAACTGTGATTTTACTTTTCCCTCTTGCACTCTCCCCTATGCCCATAAACCTCTGCCCTTGCACACTTCCGCCCTTCACTCTCTCATCACCTTTGCACATTCCTCTTTTGGCACATCCCTACTTGTAGCACTATGACCCTTTCAGGTTTAACACTTAATTTGATATTATTTATTTAGATGAAAATTATACTGCATATATTTTAAGGATAAATAGAATTAACTATCTTCTATTACTCCATTCTTAAACTATTTTATTCCAGGGTTTCTTGTAATGGTGTACGGTAGACATATAAGGTGTAGCAAGATACAGTTGAACCTCGGTTTTCGTATGCCTTAGTTTGTATGTAAAACTATAGTTCTTCTCTATAAAATGTATTTTTTGTTAATATTTCCCATAAGAAATAATGTAAATCCAATTAATCCGCTCCAGACACCCAAAAATATTAACAAAAAATACATTTTATAAAGAATAACTATAGTATGTAGATAAAGGTTGGATGTGAAAAGTGGGTTATAGTAAGTGTTTATGCACCTAGAGAAGAGAGAAGTGTAGAGGAGAGAGAGAGATTTTGGGAAATGTTGAGTGAGTGTGTGGGGAGTTTTGAACCAAGTGAGAGAGTAATTGTGGTTGGGGATCTTAATGCTAAAGTGGGTAAAAATGTTGTGGAGGGAGTAGTAGGTAAATTTGGGGTGCCAGGGGTAAATGTAAATGGGGAACCATTAATTGAGCTATGTGTAGAAAGAGGTTTGGTAATAAGTAATACATATTTTATGAAAAAGAGGATAAATAAACATACAAGGTATGATATAGCACATAAGGAAAGTAGTTTGTTGGATTATGTATTGGTGGATAAAAGGTTGATGGGTAGGCTTCAGGATGTACATGTATATAGAGGGGCAACAGATATATCAGATCATTATTTGGTTGTAGCTACAATTAGAGTAAAAGGTAGATGGGACAAAAAGAAAATGGCAACAGCAAGTAAGAGAGAGGTAAAAGTGTATAAACTAAGGGAGGAGGAAGTTAGGGTGAGATATAAGCAACTATTGGCAGAAAGGTGGGATAGTGCAAGTATGAGTAGTGGGGGGGTTGAAGAGAGTTGGGATAGTTTTAAAAATGCAGTATTAGAATGTAGGGCAGAAGTTTGTGGCTATAGGAGGGTGGGTGCAGGAGGAAAGAGGAGTGAGTGGTGGAATGAAGAAGTAAAGGGTGTGATAAAAGAGAAAAAGTAGCTTATGAAAGGTTTTTACAAAACAGAAGTGTTAATAGAAGAGCAGAGTATATGGAGAGTAAAAGAAAGGTGAAGAGAGTGGTGAGAGAGTGAAAAAGAAGAGCGTGTTGAAAGAAAGAAAGAAAGAAGTTTACTGAGTATACCAGGTAAAGTGTATGGCAGGGTTATTATTGAAAGAATTAGAGGTAAGACAGAGAGTAGGATTGCAGATGAGCAAGGAGGATTTAGAGTGGGTAGGGGATGTGTAGATCAAGTGTTTACAGTGAAGCATATATGTGAACAGTATTTAGATAAAGGTAGAGAAGTTTTATTGCATTTATGGATTTTGAAAAGGCATATGATAGAGTGGATAGGGGAGCAATGTGGCAAATGTTGCAAGTGTATGGAATAGGTAGTAAGTTACTGAAGGCTGTAAAGAGTTTTTATGAGGATAGTGAGGCTCAGGTTAGGGTGTGTAGGAGAGAGGGAGATTACTTCCCGGTAAAAGTAGGTCTTAGACAGGGATGTGTAATGTCACCATGGTTGTTTAATATATTTATAGATGGGGTTGTAAAAGAAGTAAATGTTAGGGTGTTGGGGAGTGGGGTGGGATTAAATTATGGAGAATTAAATGCAAAATGGGAGTTGACACAGTTACTTTTTGCTGATGATACTGTGCTTATGGGAGATTCTAAAGAAAAGTTGCAAAGGTTAGTGGACGAGTTTGGGAGAGTGTGTAAAGGTAGAAAGTTAAAAGTGAACATAGATAAGAGTAAGGTGATGAGGGTATTTAAATAAAGAAAAATTGGATATCACATTGGAGAGAGGGATTATGGAAGAAGTAAATGTTTTCAGATATTTGGGAGTTGATGTGTCAGCGGATGGGTTTATGAAGGATGAGGTTAACCATAGAATTGATGAAGGAAAAAGGTGAGTGGTGCATTGAGGTATCTGTGGAGACAAAACGTTATCCATGGAGGCAAAGAAGGCAATGTACGAAAGTATAGTGGTACCAACACTCTTATATGGGTGTGAAGCATGGGTTGCAAATGCTGCAGCGAGGAGGAGGCTGGAGGCAGTGGAGATGTCCTGTCTAAGGGCAATGTGTGGTGTAAATATTATGCAGAAAATTCGGAATGTGGAAATTAGGAGAAGGTGTGGAGTTACTAAAAGTATTTGTCAGAGGGCTGAAGAGGGATTGTTGAGGTGGTTTGGTCATTTAGAGAGAATGGATCAAAGTAGAATGACTTGGAGACGTATAAATCTGTAGGGAAGGAAGGCGGGGTAGGGGTCGTCCTAGAAAAGGTTGGAGGGAAGGAGTAAAGGAGGTTTTGTGGGCGAGGGGCTTGGACTTCCAGCAATTATGTGTGAGCGTGTTAGATAGGAGTGAATGGAGACGAATGGTTTTTGGGACATGACGATCTGTTGGAGTCTGAGCAGGGTAACATTTTGTGAAGGGATTCAGGGAAACCAGTTAATTGATTTAGTTGGACTTGAGTCCTGGAAATGGGAAGTACAATGCCTGCACTTTAAAGGAGGGGTCTGAGATAGTGACAGCTGGGAGGGACTATTCTCAGCTGTCGTATCTGAGCTCCTCTGCAAAGACAGTGATTATGTATGAGTGTGGTGAAAGTGTTTAATGATGATGAAAGTATTTTCTTTTTGGGTCACCCTGCCTCGGTGGGAGACGGCCGACTTGTTGGAAAAAAAAAAAAAAAAAAAAACTATATGTAGTTTTATATACAAACTAGGGCACACGAAAACCGAGGTTCCACTGTACAGAGAAAGGTCTGCTAAAATATTAACAGCCTATACCAACCGAATAAAATTATAAATAATGTAGCAATTGAAAAGCATACAATTGTTATTCATTGAGCAAAGGGTAAACAGTGTATAACTATCTGGATAAATACAATTATAATAGGCATTTTTGTAAGTATATGACTAGGATACACATACTACACTTGAGTCTATCTGGGAATACCTTGGTCAGTGACTTTTGTTTGTTTATATACACATGTTGTTTATCATGTGATGTACGTACAGGTAATTGATGGTGAGAAAACATGATACAACTGGATTAAAATGAATAAACTAAAAACTAATCACTACTATAAGCAAAGTCCACTTCATGATAACCTTGATATGTAAAAAAGTACAAGTTTAATTGTAAAATATACTCTGAGATAAGCCCAATTATAATAATGCTCTTACTGTAATTGTCAAGCTTAATAGTGGAAGCCAAGTTTATCGAATATTTAGAGCAGTCACAAAATTAACATAATTCTTTTTAAACCAACATACAACCTGTACTTTTATTTATTAAAACATTAAATTTAAGTGCTTTCTGGTATATAAGAATAATACAGTGGACCCTCTGTTTTCGTTACCCTCTGATTTCGTGATTTTCGGTTATCGCCTACTTTTTTCGTGAAAATATAGTCTCTGTTTTCATTAATTCCCTCTGCTTTCATCGGTCATATGGAACACGTCCGAGTGCCCATGCGCACACAAAGCCTCCCACACATCATTCTGAGTCAGTGTGGCATTGTTTCTCGGTGAGTGAACATTGCCCTGCGAGGTCATACGAAACATTTTGTAATAATCCATTGTTTTTTGCTCTTGTTTATTGTGTGTGACTGCTAAATAAGCAAATGAGAAACACAATAGAATTCAAGAAAGAACTTGTAGCAAAGCACCAAAGTGGAGGAGGAAGAGAGGGAAGACTGTGCCTTCTTCAGTGATTCAGTTATTCTACAATATGTACTGTTGCGATCCCTGAACAAGATAATTGGGTCAAATGGTTGACGGACCATTTGGGTGCTGCACGGCTGCAGCGCCCGGTGTGACGTCACCATAGTTTATGTCAGGGGGTGGAACCTGGCATAAAGGTAGTATGATCCACGACTGCACTGAGTAACATCTTCACTGAGTAGTGACTGGTATCCCAGTCTGCTTTACTACTCAGTTTCCTGCAGTATGGTTTACGTCACTGAGCTGTGGAGATTGCCTTGCTGTACCCCAGCTGCCATACTGAACTCAGCTTGCTGGCTTTGGTGGCCGCACGAAGACCCATGCAGTGACTATGGCTTGTGTGACATGTCACGTGAGACATGCCACTTGTCTGGCATGGAGGTGAACCAGCGGAAAGGTGCACGACGGACGCTGTAACATGGAGACAAGGGTGTCGGTGATGACACAGTTGCAGGGCGTGTCGTGGACCATAGACAAGGGTGTCGGTGATGACACAGAAGCGATTGAGTGTTATGAGAACACAGAGAACAGGGTGTCTGTGATGACACAGTAGCGAGTGAGTGTCGTAGGACACAGACAAGGGTGTCGTTGACACAGAAGCGATTGTGTGTTACAGCAGAAGGGTGTCCTTGACACAGGGTTACATAAAGTGTGAGACATTGGGCGTTGTTATCATGTGACAGACACCGAGTATGGTAATGTCTTGTGAAATCGAGGTGACACTGAGTTTGTGATATGTTTAGTGTCCCTGTTTGTGATATGTTTAGTGTCACTGTTTGTGATATGTTTAGTGTCACTGTTTGTGATATGTTTAGTGTCACTGTTTGTGATATGTTTAGTGTCACTGTTTGTGATATGTTTAGTGTCACTGTTTGTGATGTGTTTAGTGTCACTGTTTGTGATATGTTTAGTGTCACTGTTTGTGATATGTTTAGTGTCACTGTTTGTGATATGTTTAGTGTCTCTGAGTTTGTGGTGTCGTGTGACACTTACGACAGCCTAGTCGTTTAATTAACAATGTGACATTGTTACCATAGTACAAATATTATGCTTATGTACAAAGATCATGCTTTTTATATTTTATATGTACAGAGAGTACTATTCTTTATATAACATTTTACGAGTAAAAAGAAATATATATATATTTATAAGATAATGTGTCTATTTATTATTATACCCCTGACAAAAACCCTTTATTATTTTATTACGGTATTGCATTATTGGTTATGAGAGCAGATTCCCTTAGAATAACAGGCCGAGTAATCGGATTTGCCATAGCTCTCGTAACTAATATTGTAATATTGTAATATATGGGGGCCTGTCCGGGAGTTGAACCCGGGACCTCTCGCGATCCCTGAACAAGATAATTGGGTCAAATGGTTGACGGACCATTTGGGTGCTGCACGGCTGCAGCGCCCGGTGTGACGTCACCATAGTTTATGTCAGGGGGTGGAACCTGGCATAAAGGTAGTATGATCCACGACTGCACTGAGTAACATCTTCACTGAGTAGTGACTGGTATCCCAGTCTGCTTTACTACTCAGTTTCCTGCAGTATGGTTTACGTCACTGAGCTGTGGAGATTGCCTTGCTGTACCCCAGCTGCCATACTGAACTCAGCTTGCTGGCTTTGGTGGCCGCACGAAGACCCATGCAGTGACTATGGCTTGTGTGACATGTCACGTGAGACATGCCGCTTGTCTGGCATGGAGTGTGAACCAGCGGAAAGGTGCAGACGGACGCTGTAACATGGAGACAAGGGTGTCGGTGATGACACAGTTGCGAGGGCGTGTCGTGGACCATAGACAAGGGTGTCGGTGATGACACAGAAGCGATTGAGTGTTATGAGAACACAGAGAACAGGGTGTCTGTGATGACACAGTAGCGAGTGAGTGTCGTAGGACACAGACAAGGGTGTCGTTGACACAGAAGCGATTGTGTGTTACAGCAGAAGGGTGTCCTTGACACAGGGTTACATAAAGTGTGAGACATTGGGGCGTTGTTATCATGTGACAGACACCGAGTATGGTAATGTAATGTCTTGTGAAATCGAGGTGACACTGAGTTTGTGATATGTTTAGTGTCCCTGTTTGTGATATGTTTAGTGTCACTGTTTGTGATATGTTTAGTGTCACTGTTTGTGATATGTTTATGTCACTGTTTGTGATATGTTTAGTGTCACTGTTTGTGATATGTTTAGTGTCACTGTTTGTGATGTGTTTAGTGTCACTGTTTGTGATATGTTTAGTGTCACTGTTTGTGATATGTTTAGTGTCACTGTTTGTGATATGTTTAGTGTCTCTGAGTTTGTGGTGTCGTGTGACACTTACGACAGCCTAGTCGTTTAATTAACAATGTGACATTGTTACCATAGTACAAATATTATGCTTATGTACAAAGATCATGCTTTTTATATTTTATATGTACAGAGAGTACTATTCTTTATATAACATTTTACGAGTAAAAAGAAATATATATATATTTATAAGATAATGTGTCTATTTATTATTATACCCCTGACAAAAACCCTTTATTATTTTATTACGGTATTGCATTATTGGTTATGAGAGCAGATTCCCTTAGAATAACAGGCCGAGTAATCGGATTTGCCATAGCTCTCGTAACTAATATTGTAATATTGTAATATATGAGTGGCCTGTCCGGGATGTTTTGTCAGGAGGTTATTGTCAGTTTCTTTTATGTGCTACCGGTTATCTTGTGGTGGGGGTGTTGCGATCCCTGAACAAGATAATTGGGTCAAATGGTTGACGGACCATTTGGGTGCTGCACGGCTGCAGCGCCCGGTGTGACGTCACCATAGTTTATGTCAGGGGGTGGAACCTGGCATAAAGGTAGTATGATCCACGACTGCACTGAGTAACATCTTCACTGAGTAGTGACTGGTATCCCAGTCTGCTTTACTACTCAGTTTCCTGCAGTATGGTTTACGTCACTGAGCTGTGGAGATTGCCTTGCTGTACCCCAGCTGCCATACTGAACTCAGCTTGCTGGCTTTGGTGGCCGCACGAAGACCCATGCAGTGACTATGGCTTGTGTGACATGTCACGTGAGACATGCCGCTTGTCTGGCATGGAGTGTGAACCAGCGGAAAGGTGCACGACGGACGCTGTAACATGGAGACAAGGGTGTCGGTGATGACACAGTTGCGAGGGCGTGTCGTGGACCATAGACAAGGGTGTCGGTGATGACACAGAAGCGATTGAGTGTTATGAGAACACAGAGAACAGGGTGTCTGTGATGACACAGTAGCGAGTGAGTGTCGTAGGACACAGACAAGGGTGTCGTTGACACAGAAGCGATTGTGTGTTACAGCAGAAGGGTGTCCTTGACACAGGGTTACATAAAGTGTGAGACATTGGGGCGTTGTTATCATGTGACAGACACCGAGTATGGTAATGTCTTGTGAAATCGAGGTGACACTGAGTTTGTGAGATGTTTAGTGTCCCTGTTTGTGATATGTTTAGTGTCACTGTTTGTGATATGTTTAGTGTCACTGTTTGTGATATGTTTAGTGTCACTGTTTGTGATATGTTTAGTGTCACTGTTTGTGATATGTTTAGTGTCACTGTTTGTGATGTGTTTAGTGTCACTGTTTGTGATATGTTTAGTGTCACTGTTTGTGATATGTTTAGTGTCACTGTTTGTGATATGTTTAGTGTCTCTGAGTTTGTGGTGTCGTGTGACACTTACGACAGCCTAGTCGTTTAATTAACAATGTGACATTGTTACCATAGTACAAATATTATGCTTATGTACAAAGATCATGCTTTTTATATTTTATATGTACAGAGAGTACTATTCTTTATATAACATTTTACGAGTAAAAAGAAATATATATATATTTATAAGATAATGTGTCTATTTATTATTATACCCCTGACAAAAACCCTTTATTATTTTATTACGGTATTGCATTATTGGTTATGAGAGCAGATTCCCTTAGAATAACAGGCCGAGTAATCGGATTTGCCATAGCTCTCGTAACTAATATTGTAATATTGTAATATGTACGATACTAAAGCAGCAGGAGTCGATAAAGGCTATAGCGCCAGCCAGTGATAAAGTGTAGCATTAACAGTGTAGCAAGTAGGTTAAGTGATTAAGCGATAGAAAAAGGACGACATGAAACTAATTCCTCCAATGTTGTTGGAGGTATATAGGGCCACTGATAACATATGCCGCCCTCTGCCAGCATCTCCTCCAAGGTAAGTGTAAATATTTCTTATTTATAAAGTATGTACACATTGTTTCAGTGTGACTAGTGGCCACCACCACTATACGGCTTATGCTGTCAGTGGCCCTGATAAACCCAACACCACCACCACTCGTCACATATGTAATGACATATTTTATTCATTCTAGAGTATATATATCATGTTTCTATGTTATTAATATGGTTTATGTCATATTAGATGAATTGTGATAGACAAATAAGCCGTAGAGTTGATATTAGCGTCATATTGAAGTATTTTGTCATGTCTCCAAACAATAAACTCGCCTCCCTCTGGAACGGATTAATTGGATTTACCTTATTTCTTATGGGAAATATTATTTCGGTTTTCGTCATTTTTGGGTTTCGTCAGACTCTCTGGAATGAATTAATCATGAAAACTGAGGGTCCACTGTAATAATAATAAAATAATAATAATAGTAATAATAATAATAACAATAATAATAATAATAATAATATACAATTAAAAAATAAATGTCTAATCAGCATAATGCTCTCAAGATCAGATTACAATCACATAGCTACTATACATATATTTCTTCACTTTTAACACTTTAGTAATGTGACTGTGTCTTTAAGACAAATTAAATTCCCATTTCATGAAACCTGATGTAAGCATTGGTAAATGCTATTTAAAGTGTTATATTGCGAGAGTTCTCCATGTACTGAAAAATGCTAATCACTAATTATTATTCCTTCAAGTTATATAATGAAATGAAATCTGGAAAGTTCTTCACAAAAACAAATTTTACATGAAGTGCAAGTTTGATTTATTGTACACAGGCTATGAATTAAATTACTGTATACTTGTTTTTATAGATAGCAATATCTAGTGTTGATCATTTGTATTTTCCAACAACTTGAATATGTACTGTATGCCAAACATATTTATGCAACAAATATAAGAGCCAAGCTAATCGGGAAGCACTACTATCATGTAGAATGGCATTTTCCTAACTAAGAATTACTATGCAAATTAAAACATACCTGCAAATTTTTAATAATTAGCTCAACATATGACTGAAGAAATGTAACCCAAAAACACCTTTACTATCAGTTATTATCAGGGGATTTAGGCCTAAACAAGACAATACACAATGATTAAACCATCTCATTTAAAAATTAACTTTTTGAATCAGAATTCCATCCTCATCATGGCCTGTAGGTAGACTAATGAATCACTTGCTGTATTATCTCCAGGTTTGGAAACATTCTATTGTGAGTGAATGGTTTATGTTACTTATACTGCTAATAACATTATTTAATAGATATTGTTTTAACATTAAATCTGGCAAGAATAGGTGTCATAATTATTTTAATTGGCTTTTATATTATATTATGCAGGTTGACCATCACTAATCTGGCATCACTGGAAACTGTAGGGTGTCGGATTAGTGATTTTGCCAGATTATAGAGTGGCTACGTTAGAATACACTTAACCCAATGGCGATATTTACAAATTGGCGATTTTGCCCACTTTACACCCTATTTTTGGCCCATTCCATTGTTCCAGTTGACCAAAGTCATAGTTATTTCACTAGTATTCCTTCTATTCTGTCGACTGAGTACAAGAAACTGCCCATTTACCTATTTATAAAGTGATCAAAAGTCAGTAATTTGACCAATTTCACACAAATTTCAAGAGATGCCAGTTTCAAAATAGGGTCCAGAATAAACAATGCAGACATTCCTGGCACTAAAATGTTTCTCTGTTCATTAGTCACATATCCAGGCCCCTCTTATATTACGCTTGCTTTCCATTTTAAATTTTTATTCATACAAAAAATAGAAGATTTACAGTTATGCAGACTACTGCATTATTGTACTAATTGTATAAATAATGTCAACCCATTCATGAATGCATATTAGAACGGCCAGTTGGACATGTATTGGATGTGTGATGTGATCTGTTTACTCTTGAACACGGAAAAATCGAACATTTCTGCTACTTTCAGCTCAACTTCAAGGTACTTTCTGTCCTGAAACCAATCCAAATCATCTCTATTTCTGTAATATATCTTCCATTCTATCAAATGAGACCAAAAAACTGAGAATACAACCATAAAAACCATACAAAAATACTACATCACAAAGTCACTGTTTTACACCAAAAACATGGTTGCAGTTTTTTTTCCTTATTATGCACTGCATGCTGCAGGATTTTTTTTATATAGTGCACACTTACCACACAGACCTATTTTCTCATATGTAGGCCCAAATTTACTGGTCACAGCTTATCTGAGTAAACTGAGCTCATGGTATCATACTATGGGACCAATAGTGGCTTCAAAGCTACCTTACCTTATCTTTTATGGACAACGAGAAGAATTTCCTTTATTCGTTGGAGCCATGGCTAGGGCTAAAAGGTGAGCAGGTTATAACAATAAATGAAGAAAAACAAATTGGAATGATTATGCAGCAAAGAGTGCCACCAAACAGTAGCGGCAGGTTGTTGCGGCAACCCGGGAAATTTGAAATTACTTTAGCTGAAATTAGTGGAACCGGATTAGTGATGGCTGACCTGTACTGCTGAGTAAGTTTTTCAGCTGTTTTATTTATTAAAAAATTGTGAAAGCATTAACTAAAACTTTTATTCCTCTATAATTTTACTCTAATAACACAAGAAGAGAAATAAAAATACAGTATCATGTACCTGAAAATGCTTTCTAATTTTTTCTACTAGGCATTTATTTAAATATATTGTGCATTTTTATATATGTACACCCCTCTGGGTTTTCTTTTATTTTCTTACTAGTTCTTGTTCTTATTTCCTCTTATCTCCATGGGGAAGTGGAACAGAATTCTTCCTCTGTAAGCCATGTGTGTCGTATGAGGTGACTAAAATGCCGGGAGCAAGGGGCTAGTAACCCCTTCTCCTGTATATATTACTAAATGTAAAAGGAGAAACTTTCGTTTTTCCTTTTTGGCCACCCCGCTTCGGTGGGAAAAGGCTGACGTGTTGAAAGAAGAAAGATTGTGCATTTTAGTCCATCAGAGTTAATCTTATCCAAAAGGTAAGCACCAAAAATAGAGCCAATGTCCAGCTTTGGTTAATTAAAAAAATATTAACTGTCTTCTCAACCTTTGTAATAAGAGCCATACTGTTAATGGATTTAAACATATACAATGGACCCCGAGTAACGAGCACCCCGGAAATTGTACAATTATGTAAGTATAATATTGTAAGTGCTTTTGTAAGTGTATTTTTGGGGTCTGAAATGGACTAACCTACTTGACATTATTTCTTAAGGGAGTAAATTCGTTCGGTAATGGCACTTGAGCAGGCTTCTGGAATGAATTTTGCTCGTTACTCGGGGGTCCACTGTACCACACAAAAGTGCTTTCAGTGACTACTTGTACATGATTTACCAATATAAAATTAGCTATAGTACTTATTTATACAATTGACTGGGACTATCAACATTAAGAACATTAAAGTTTATAAAATATAAAGTAATAAAGCTACAATCCCAATGCATATACAGTAGAGTACAATATGTCAATGACATTTTTTTCAGAAATAAGATTATGTGTATAACCTCTTGCAAAGGCATCAATATAGTAAGTCATCTGATAATATTTAACTACAGAAATGACATTAACCCATTAACTGTCCAAACGTATATATCGTTTTTACCGCTAGCGCTCTGACCTTGATTTTCCCCATAAGAAAGCATGTAAAAAAAACGTATATATACGTTCGGAGCGCTAGCGGTATATACGTATATATACGTTTGGACAGTTAATGGGTTAAAATTATTGCCAATAGTTGAGCTATATCTAAGAAAAACAAGTGCTAAAATTTAATATTAACATTCTTATGGAAAAGATAAATACATTTTACCAATAGACTCAAGCATATATATTTTTTTTTACTGAATACAGATCTGTGATCGTTATCTCCCAACCCTGAATAATTTAATTAAAACCAATTAAATTATTTTAACCACACTAGTTGTCTCCCATTAAGGCAGGGAATCTTAAGTCTGGCTTACCAGTTTTCCCTGAATCACTTCATACATATTACTTTGCTCACTCTCGGACAGCTAGTCAAGTCTGAAAACATTTTGTCTTTACTCACTCTGATCTAACATGTGCTCCCAAGCCCTAGCAGCTAAAACATCACTTACCCCACCCTACAATATAATATTTAACACTTTCACTATTGCGACCAAAAATAGTGCTAATAGTTTTTCAGGGGGCAATGACACCAAAAACTGCAAAATCAGATAGAAAACTTACAGAATTATGCAGAAGCAAATTGGTCTGGATGCAATTTACACACTGCTGAATTTTACCTAATTTGAGTCCCATTTTAAGCCAATTCCAATGCTCAATTTCTCTAGTATGCTTTTCATTCTATCAATGAGCACAAAATATTGCATATTCAACTATCAGAACTACCAGTAATGTGGCCAATTTTGCATAAAATTAAATTTTTTTTTAATACAATCATGTCCCCAGGCCTCTCCTATACATATAACACTTGTCCTCCATTTTGAATCCATCATCACAAAAAATTGAAGTTTCACCCTATTTCTCAGATTAACAAATAGAACAAAGGAAGATTGGTCATAGTTTAGACTATCCCAATAATTATAATTAAAGCACACTTATTAAAAACTCACAAAACAGACTGCAGGGAAACAAGGGTACAGCCTACCCTTCCTCAGGAAAGTCATCACTAATTGAATATTCCTGCCACTTTAAGCACCATTTCAAGCTATTCCCAGTCAGAAACCAACTAAAATCATCTTTATAACACTAATGTGTCTTCCATTTTATGAAGTGATACCAACAAACAGACAATAAAATCATAAAAACCCTCTCTAGAAATCACTTCATGTACTGTGTGGGATAGGATATTTTTTACACTCTGCACATTCACCCTCTTTGCACAGACCCATTCTCTCATGTCTAGGCCAACATTTACCAATAATTGTGTATTTATGGAAGCTGTGCTTAAAACGTAGATCTATGTAAGTGACACTGGTGTCAATGACAAATCTACATGGGAGACACTGAAAGAGTTAAGTATGTCATCTGCAAAACTTGGAGTACAATTTTATGTAATTCATAGACCTCCCTAAAACTTAATATTCATATCAGTAAATATAAAGACAAACATTTTGAAGGACTAGTTTTTTTAAGTGATCCAAACTTACCATTGCAACAGATATGCAGAGATCAAACCATATCCAATAAAAGCAAAATGCACCACATACAGAATGGCCTAAGAGGCACATGCTATCAAAGTTTATCTTGCATGTAGTAAGGTGTGTCTTACATTGCACCAGTATAACTTGTAAGTTGGTTACTTGATTAACACATATGCAGGAAGAATCTCCATAAGCAACAAACTCTTTTCAGCATGCAGGAAAACTCCTGTTGAGAAAAATTGTCCAATCATTATAAATGGCTTCCTTGCCAAACTACAAATAAAATAATATCATTATTATACTATTCAAGTATCAACTTATCATTATTTTTTAACAAGTTATTGCCAGCTATCTTTGAAATACAGCCTCTCCTCACTTAATGACAGGGTTCTGTTCCTAAGACCACGTCGTTAAACGAATTCGTTAATAAGTGAGGAGCATACTATAATGGTAGTGAGCTTGTGTCAACCATCTTTGATAATGTTTTAATGTCACCTTTGGACCATTTATAACATTTCTGGTATATTTTTAAATGTTATACAGTAGTGTACTGTATATTGAAATAAACAGAATAGAGAAACCATACCATGGGCTGGTTTAGAACCTGCGATCAGAGTCATAAAACTCCAGACTGACGTGCTAGCCACTGGGCCAGCTGGCTACAACAAGATTCGTCCAACTAGGTACTATATTTATACACCATAGGAAGGTTAGCATAGGCACCACTGTGACCACAAATGCAAGATTTTACAGATGAATCTCCCGCCAGCGTGGTCGTGACTAGCTCTAGCTCAAGTCCCCTCAAAGCCGTCATCATGACTCACAAAATCGTAATGACACAATTGCAAACAAACCATACCACGGGCGTGGTTAGAACCCACGATCAGAGTCATAAAACTCCAGACCAACACACTAGATTGTTTTGAATCGTGTCATTACGATTTCGTGAGTCATGATGACGGCTATGAGGGGACTTGAGCTAGACCTAGTCACGGCCATGCTGGCAGGAGATTCGTCTGTAAAAACTTGCATTTGTGGTCACAGTGCTGCCTATGCTAACCTTCCTATGGTGTATAAATATACAGTGGTCCCTCGGTTTTTGCCGAAAATTCGTTCCAGAATGCTGCTCAAGTGCCATTACCGAACGAATTTACTTCCTTAAGAAATAATGTCACGTAGGTTAGTCTATTTCAGACCCCCAAAAATACACTTGCAACAGCACTTACGAAAATACACTTACATAAATGTTCGAGTTTGGAGATGCACGAAAACCGAGGGACCACTGTACCTAGTTGGATGAATCTTGTTGTAGCCAGCTGGCCCAGTGGCTAGCGTGTCGGTCCTGAGTTTTATGACTCTCTGATCGCGGGTTCTAACCTCGCCCGTGGTATGGTTTGTTTGCAATCGTGTCATTACGATTTCGTGAGTCAGAAACAGAATAGAGGAAATCAACTCTAATAAACATTATTTAGGTATGAATACTGGTCAAGAGCCCGTCATAAGTCCGAGGCGTCGGTAAACGAGTATGTCGCACAGACAAGTTGAGCCCAAGATTGCTGAGATGTGCAGACCAGCTAGCAGCACCTCTAACTCGCATCTTTCAGCACTGCCTAGTACAGTGTAAATGGCCTTCTCTGTGGAAAGACGCAAATGTAATCCCTGTTCATAAAAAGAAGAGCAGAGCAGAAATCAGCAACTACAGACCAGTGTCACTCCTGTCAATCACTGGCAAGATCCTTGAGACAATACTCTCAAGACAAATGACAGAGTTTTTTGACTACCACTCACTACTTTGTGACCATCAATATGGCTTCAGGAAAGGTTACTCTACTGCTGATCTGTTGTCGAACCTCTCCATTAAATGGCACCAGTCACTGGATGAATCCAAAGTCAGCTGTGTGGTAGCACTGGACATTGTTGGTGCTTTTGACCAAGTGTGACACCAGGGCCTCTTGGCAAAACTGCAAGCACTGGGAATTGCAGGCTTTATGTTATGTCTCCTCAGTGATTACCTTCATGGTAGATCTCTAAGGGTAGTTCTCAATGGAACAGAATCAGCAAGACATCCTATTGGGGCAAGTGTTCCACATGGAAGTGTGCTGGGACCATTGTTATGGAATGTCTACTTTAATGACCTTCATCTCATCCCAGAATCCCATGCATATGCAGATGACTGTACTCTGACATTTACTTATCCAAGAGAAGAAATGCCAGCTGCTCTAAGCTACATCAATCACCAGCTAAGAGCTATATCAGCTTGGAAAAACCGATGGCAGGTAACATTTGCACCTGAGAAAACACAAATGATGATGACAATACTGGAGCAGTAGTAAGTATGAATGGGAAAGTGTTGGTACCTGGGGAGGGAAGTTGATATCCTTGGGGTGAAATTTGACTCCAAACTCCTGGAGAGCAAAATGTTGCCACAATAAAATGTCACATTAGTTGCACCTGTGTCCTTTTACTTAACATGAAATCACTTATCTAGATATAATATAATGCCTAAAACAGGAATAAATACAGCCTCTCCTAACTTAGTGATGTACTCATTTACTGACTGCTCGGACTTATGACCAGCTCTCCAACCAGTATGCAAACCTAAGTACAGTGGTATCCCGAATTTTGGCCATAATTCGTTCCAGAAGGCTGTTCAAATGGCGTTACCGAACAAATTTGTTCCCATAGGGAATACAGTGGACCCTCGGTTTTCGCCGAAAATTCTTTCCAGAATGCTGCTCAAGTGCCATTACTGAACGAATTTACTTCCTTAAGAAATAATGTCACGTAGGTTAGTCTATTTCAGACCCCCAAAAATACACTTGCAAAAGCACTTACGAAAATACACTTACATAACTGTTCGAGTTGGGAGCTGTTCGAAACTCGGGGTACAACTGTAATGTATATTAGAGCTGATTTCCTCTATTCTGCTTATTACAGTATACAGTACACTACTGTGTAAACATTTAAAAATATACTAGATATGTTATAAATGGTGAAAAGGTGACATTAAAAAAAATATCTAAACGTGGTTGACACAAACCCACTACCAGTATAGTATGCTCCTCACTTAACGACCAATTTGCTTACCGACCTACTCTTAGGAATGGAACCCTATCATTAACCCTTTCAGGGTCCAGAGGCCAAATTTCAGTGTGCACCAGGGTCCAAGAATTTAAAAAAAAAAAAATCTTATTTTTTCTTATGAAATAGTAGAGAATCTTTTTCTGAAGGTAATAAAACAAAAAGTACGAAATTTGATGGAAAATTGACGAAATTATACTCTCGCGAATTTTGATGCGTCAGGGATATTTACACATCGGCGATTTTGCCAACTTTGACTCCCATTTTAGGCCAATTACATTATTCCAGTCGACCAAATTCTTAGCTATTTCGCTAGTATTACTTCTATTCTATCGACTGAGCACAAGAAATCGCCCAGTCAACTGTTTCAACTACAAAATAAAGTGATCGGAAATTGGTAATTCAGCCAATTTAACTCATAGTTCAAAATATTCCAATTTCAAAATAGGGTGCAGAATAAACAATGCAGGCATTCCTGGCACTAAACTAACATTTCCTCTGTTCATTAGTTACATTTTCAGTCTTTACAAATGAATTCCATTTTTATTTTTTATTCACATAATGAATTTTTATTCAAACCAAAAAATGGAAGATTTACTGTTATGCAATATTGTAATAATTGTATAAATAATATCACCACATTTGTGAACATATATTAGACCCACCAGCTGGCGCGTATTAGACGTGTGAGGTCATTTGTTTACTCTTGAACATCGGCAAAAATTTAACATTTCCGCTACTTTGAGCTCAGTTTCAAGCCATTTCCAGTACTGTACTAAAACTAATCAAAATCATTTCTATTTCTGCAATATATCTTCCATTCTATCAAATGAGACCAAGAAATCACAAATACAACTACAAAAAGCATATAAAAAACACTGCAAAGTCGCTGTTTTAATAAAAAATTATGGTCTCAGTATGTACTGTGTGCTGCAGGATTTGTTTTATGTGGTGCATACTTACCACAAAGATGTATTCTCTCATATCTAGGCCCAAATTTACCGCTCACAGCTTATCTGAGTGAGCTGAGCTCATGGCGTAGAACTATGGTTTGGACCCTCAACTCAAAGCCGTAGAACTACGGCATGAACCCTGAAAGAGTTAAGTGAGGAGAGGCTGTATTTAAATGTCTATACTCAGGTGATCTGGGTGATTCCGGCTATGGGATACAGTACAGTGGACCCCCGGCTAACGAAAAAACTTCATCCCAGAAGCCTGCTCAAGTGCCATTACCGAACGACTTTACTTCCTTAAGAAATAATGTCACGTAGGTTAGTCTATTTCAGACCCCCAAAAATACACTTCCACAAGCACTTACAATATTATACTTACATAATTGTACGATTTCCGGGGTGTTCGTTAGCCGGGGGTCCACTGTATTAAACTCTCTGTGTGAGACATCACAGCACCTGGGATGTGCAGGTGTCTGGTAGAATGGGTGGAACATTAGAATAGGCCCCTTGGAATAAAGATTAAAAAAAAAAAACTATAAACACTATGAAAATATGAACAATACCCTTCTTACTGATGGAAATCAGCCTTGTTTGTGGTGAGCCTGTGTCTGACCAGGAAGGTGGCCAGCACTTCAGCTACACGATCAGGGGTGTCTTCTTGCACTGCATGGCCACATTGTGGTAAAACCTGCATCTGAAACTTTCCTGGAAATTATTACATTAGTATTAGTATAGAATGCTGCAGCAAGGAGGTTAGAGGTGGTGGTAATGTTATCTCTAAGATAAATATGTACAGAACATGAAATGAAGAAATCAGACAACAGAATGGTGGCATGAATAATACAATTCAAAGAGAAAAAAGGGGCTTTCAAAATAGTTTGGTCATATGGAAAGAATGAATTGAATGTTATAGAGGTGTACGAATTAGGAGTGGCTAAGATTAGGAATATAGGACATCCACTGAAAGAGTAACCAGAATTTAAAGTAAGACAAAGTTGTTTTTTATTTTTAAGCCTATTTTCAATTTTCTCTTTATATGGAGGTCTAGGAATGCAACCCTATTTTTCCAATGTGTTCTTCTCATTGAATAATGCTAATTTAAATATGGCAGTGATTTTCTGTAAGATTACTTCCCATCCCTGTATCAGTCAAGGGTTTAGTGTAATTACTGTATTTTCTGGCATATAAGGCACACCTGAATTTTGGCAGGCATATTCAACATAAAAAAAAAAAAAATGTACTTGCTAGGTCTAGTGAGTTGAAGGTGAGTGGTAGGTAGATGCTGGTAAGATATTGCTACTAACACTAGATGCCATCAGTGGCGTACTTAAGGTATGGCAGGTATGGCATACCTTAGATATGCCTCTTGAAGGGGGGTGCCACTCAGCAGTTTCTATTAGTCAGACAAGCCATTCTTGGATAGCGAAAAAAAAAATTTCTTCAGATGTATCATCTGTCTTTGATTATCATGAGTGAGAAGCACTAGGATGGCTAGATTGTTAAACCACTTACATAAATTATTAGGTAAAAATGCAGTGCTGAGAGCTACATGACCACATACCTCACAGTACCACTGCTCAATGCCAACTGGCAGTAAGACCATTCTCCTGCACAAACTAGGGAGGTAGTCTAGAATTTTGTGCAAAATTTGTGAAATTTAATGTTATTAAAAGTGCCATTTCCTTATTTCAGAGCACTGTGTACGAAGACCATGAAACATTTCTTCATGGAGAAGGAAAGTGGAGCTGAAGGACAAAAGAGACAAAAGTTGGAGGCAGAAGAAGCCAAGAAGTCGAGGAAGTTCTTCATGCCCTTCTTTGAAAAGCCTGGAACAAGTTGTTCGACACATTCCATGGAGTCACCTGCTACAAGTTTGTTAGAATCTGGAGGGAGATCAGGTACAAATGTGTCACAAGCCGAGAAGGAAGACAAGTCAGATAAATCCAAGTTTGACGAGATTAAAAGTGAGGCTGCTAGAGAGAATGTGGACATGACAGGAGTGAAAGATGGGGATGGTGGTGGTGTTGAGTTTACTGACGAAAATTTTACCTGACAAAATTAAGCCTGATAACACTGAACCTAGTTAATTGGATGGTGTCAAAGAGCCTCGAACTGTGGTTTCTGAAGTTCAACAAAGATACTGGAAAATCAATTCTGCCTGATGCAATGAAAATGGAAATAATAAAGCTGGGTTCGAAGTATTTCCAAAACAGTGAGGAGCCTTTCCTACCATCAAATAACCTCTCAATGAACAAAACTTGGTTCAAGAGGAAAATAGGAAATGGTCATAGTAAGGAAGTGACTCACTCATGGCTGCTCTGTTCCCCTTCTAAAAAGTCTGAATTTTGTATCCGTTGTCTTCTCTATTTCCAGTCAGACCATCAATCCTCATTGGAGCAGGAAAGTAAATTCAACCAGTAGAAAGCACCTGAAAGGATTAGTGTTCATGAAAATGCTAAGAATCATCAGGAGTGCTTCACACAGTGGAAAGAAATTTAGCTGAAAACAGGAGTTATTGATGCTGAACTTCAGTCACAGATTGATAAGGAGAAGCAGAAGTGGTGTGATATCCTGATGAGAATCCTTCACTGCATCAAATTCCTTGCAATTCAGAATCTGGCTTTGCGAGGATATGGGATCACTTCAGCTAGACGATGACTCCAACGTGGGAAATTTCCTTGGCTTACTGAAACTAATGGCCATCTTTAACCCTGTCATGAAAGAACACCTCAAATTGTGTGGAAATTAATCATGTTCGACTTAACTCCTGATCAGGCATACTGTGAGCAGATGTGAGTAGTAGTGAGGTACGTGGAAGTTGAATTTGAGAGGAAAACAGTCCATGTTAGAGAGTTCGTTGTTTTATCCAGATAAGCCAAAGGATGTTGAAGATGAATGGAGCTACAACATTGTCAGTCACAGTGCTACGACAATGCTGCTGTGATGGCTGGACACAGAAGTGGTGTGCATCAAAGAATAAGTGAAAAAAACAACCTGGCAATGTTTGTGAATTGCGGCAATCCCTCATTCAACTTGGTGGGTGGACATGTAGCCAAGCAGGATACTACAATGATGGTCACATTTTTTTGGAACCATTGAAGCTCTCTATGTATTCTTCTCTTGTTCAACACAGTGCTGGGAAAAAATAAAAAATGCCGTGCCTGTGGTTGTTAAGCTAGAGTCCAAAACCAGGTGGAGTGCAAGGACAGAAGCAGTGAAACCCATCAATAAGTACCTTGAGGAGCTACTCCATGTTCTCCAGGACATGACAAACAATGAAAACAATACCGGTGAAACAAGAAGTGACACAAGGCAGCTGTATAACTGCATGCTAAGTTACGATTTTCTGATTTTGTTAGGATATTTAAATAAAGTACAGTCAAGCCTCCACTTACGAGTGTCCCAACATACGAGTTTTTCGAGATAAGAGCCGTCGCTCGGTAGATTTTTTGCTCTGAGTTATGAGCCAACATCCGAGTTACGAGCGAGCTTCCCTGCTTTTCCCTCTCAACTCAAAACCCGCACACCTCGCTTGTTTATCTATGATTTCATGCTTTAATTCCATGGAAATCATTCTCTTTTTCTTCTCAGCACTGTCGTTTGCACTTACTTTCTTAGGACCCATATTTAGAAAAAAGAAACTTGGCAAAATAACTGCACAAAATGCAAGCAAACACGAGAAATGCTTCCACAGCGAGGTAAACAGTGCACTGAGTTGGCGGCGATCTGAAGCTCCTTGTTGTTGTTATTATTATTAACCCTTAAACGGTCCAAACGTAAATATACGTCCTTACCGCTACTGCCCCAAACGTATATTTACGTTTTATTTTTCATTCCTTCAAAATTGGCGCGATAGGCCTGAGTCGCCTAGACATGAGAGAATGGGTCTGCGCACTCAATGTGCGCCGGTTTAAAAAAATCCTGGCCGCCTGGGTACCGCATGGTAGCACCAGTTACATTCAGCTCCATCCTGGGTCAACATCATGGCACATCCTCGTGATTCACTCACGCCTCGTCGTATTAACACTCTACTATTCGAGGAAAGTGATATACAACGTGAGATTAGTGGATTTGACACCGATGTGGCCACTAATAATCAAGGATTTAGTGAAAATATCGACGATAACCCAGATGACCCTCAGCCCATCACCTCTGGGGTG
Source organism: Cherax destructor (assembly GCA_009830355.1). Taxonomy (NCBI): domain Eukaryota; kingdom Metazoa; phylum Arthropoda; class Malacostraca; order Decapoda; family Parastacidae; genus Cherax; species Cherax destructor. Next base: position 105,955 of record WNWK01004514.1, on the reverse strand, counting down.
GCCACACCAGACCCTGGGCCAAGCCCCTCTGGGGTAGCCAGTGTGGCCACTCCAGACCCTAGGCCAAGCACTTCTGGGGTGGCCAGTGTGGCCACTCAAGATCCTGGGCCAAGCACATCTGGAGTGGCCAGTGTTTCCCATAGGCAACTACGCAAGAAGAAACTATCATTTTCCCGGTGTTTTAGTGATAGTGAAAGTGATGTAAGTGACGATGAGATTGATTTTATGCCATTGGATGATTCGTCTAGTGATAGTGATGTTCATTATTCACCAGTGAAGCGTACTTTTAGGCATCTTGGCCTACGTTCAGGCAGTGTGCCATATACAGTCCCCAAGGGTCGTGTCAGGTCACGATCCAAAACCCCGGCCACTGATAGTGATAGTGATCATGAAGGTGAATATGCTGGGATGGAGGAAGAAGTGGTGGGTGGCACGATGCCTGGACCACATGGCGCGGTGGGTGGACAGACAAAGGACCTCCCGGCACCCCCTCAGCCATGTGCTGCCTCCACTCCCGTCCCCCCACCTGCTCCCCCACGCCCCTTGCCACAGGTCCACTCTGCACCATGTGACCGTGAGTGGAAGTGGACACAAAGTGTATTCATGCCACAGCCTTTTGATTTTGATGTGAGTGGAAGTGGCATCCTGCCAGAATGTCCCTTAACAAATGACTCTACAGAGTTAGACTTTTTCCAGTTATACTTTGACGAGCCTATAATGAACTTGATAGTGACCCAGACGAACAATTATTACCGCTATATCATGGACAACACAGCAGAGGTTGGGGAATCGTCACGGCTGCACAGGTGGAAAGATACAACAGTGGCTGAAATGTATTTATTCCTTGCCACTGTCATGCTTATGCCACATACCTATAAGAACAATATACGTAACTACTGGTCCACAGACAACTTTATCAGTACTCCTATCTTCCGTGACCTTCTTCCCTGCAACAGATTCATTCTGTTGCTAAGAATGTTGCACTTCTCAGACAGGAATATGCCCAACAGAAATGACCTTCTATACAAAATCCGGGAAGTGTTTATGTACCTGAAGCAGAAATTCAGTGCATACTTTTATCCCTTCAAGAACGTTGTTGTCGACGAGTCCTTGATTCTATTCAAGGGACGCCTGTCATTCAAGCAATATATACCGAGTAAACGTAATCGCTTTGGTATAAAACTTTTTGTTATGTGCGACTGGTCTTGTGTTAGATGTCATTGTATACACCGGGAGAAACACACTCGACGATACTAGACGCATGTTGGGTATTTCTGGTGATGTTGTTCGCAGGATGATGGAACCATACCTTGGCAAGGGCCATACATTGTACACAGACAACTAGTATACAAGCCCTATGCTCGCTGATTTCTTACGTGTGAACAATACCGATATATGTGGAACAGTGAGAAGGAATAGAAAACATATGCCAAGGTTTAGTGGCAGTGTTGACATTGCAGTGCAAGCATTTCATGCCAATGACATCATGGCACTGACGTGGCATGACAAACGGGACGTGACATTTCTGTCAACCATCCACAGAAACGAGATGGTACAGACAGACAAAGTGAACAGGGACACCAATGAATGTATTGTCAAACCAGCTGTTGTCGTCGACTATACGAACAATATGAGACTAGTTGACAAGTGTGACATGATGATAGGGTTCGTTGACTGTGTGCGTAGGAGTCGCAAGTGGTATATAAAACTGTTTTTTCACCTTGTAGACATTGCAGTGATCAATGCATTCAATATGTACGAAATAAAGACTGGAAAATGACAACATTTTGCAGAATTCTCCCTGAATATCGTAAAACAGATAGCAAAAAAGTATGGTACCACACCTGTACCTGCCTCTCAACAGCGACTTGTCCCCCAACCACAACCACAGCCAGTGGGGGAAGTGCCACACCAAATCATCCCTAACTGTCACTACCTGGTACCTATACCACCTACCCCAAAGAAGAAGCATTCCCAGAAAAAGTGTGTTGTGTGTGCTACCACCACAAAATGACCCCAACAGCGGAAGGACACACGATTCATATGTCTCCAGTGTGGAGTGGCACTCTGTATGAATCCATGCTTCATGGAGTATCATACACTCGTGGAATTCTGGAAACATAAGTGGGACATGTAAATACTTGTATATAGTTGTAGATAATAGAATGTGATTCAGCCAGATGTGCAAAATCACCTATCAGTGTGTACATGTGTGTTTGTGTCAGTATAATAATAATTTCGTATATAATATTGGTGTACAAACAACAATTGACATTGAAATCAAAAGATTTACTATAAATTGTAGTTATAATACAATAAAAAATAACAATATTAAAAAAAAAATGGAAGAAAACGGTAAATATGTAGATTTTCTGCAAGCGGCAGTGCTCCATGTTGCCGTCAGGTGATCGCCAAGTGCCAACTTCGCAGCGTCATATCTCGGTAAGTACTGACCCTAATTTTTTTCTTTTTATCCTATTACACTTAAATTGTGCTCTTTATTTCTATAAAAAAATATTTTTTTATTTTTCAAAATACTCGGGGCAGTAGCGGTAAGAACGTATATTTACGTTTGGACCGTTTAAGGGTTAATTTAGGGAACTGAAGCTAGCTCGTTATTTTTATTATTATAATTATTATTATTATTAATTTAGGGAACTGGAGCACAGATCCAATTCCCTAGATCAAGAGCCCCTCACCAGCGTCAAGGTTCCCTGACGCTGGATCTGTGCTCCAGTTCCCTAAATTAATAATAATAATAATAATAATAATAATGAGCGAGTTTCAGAACATCGCCACTAGGTAGCGCAGCGAACGCCACAGCTGAGCTGTGCATGTGTTTGTCGCCATGGAAGCATTTCTCGTGTTATTATTGCCAAATTTCTTTTTTCTAACCATGGGTCCTAAGAAAGTAAGTGCAAAGGACAGTGCTGAGAAGAACAAAAGGATGATGTCCATGGAATTACAGCATGAAATCACAGATAAACAAGTGAGGTACGTGGGTTGTTTGCAAGGCAGTACGTACCACCTCCACCTCCGCCAGCATAAGTACACTTTATAAAACCAGTTTATTTCTTTACATTCTCTATTATGTTTTTATACAATATTTCTTATTTATAAATACAGTAGAACCTCTGCTTACGAGTGCCCCACCATGCGAGTTTTTCAGGATACAAGCTGTTGCTCGGTCGATTTTTTGCTCCTGGATACAAGCCAAAATTCAGGTTGCGAGCTTCCCCCTCAAGGGAGGTTTCTTGATGCTGGTGAGGGGCTCTTGATCTAGGGAATTGGATCTGTACTCCAGTTCAATAAATTAAGCCTGAATACCTTCCATCCCCTCCCCACCACAGGCACTGTATAATCCTACGGGTTTAGTGCTTCCCCATTATAATAATAATAATAATAATAATACAGTAGACCCTCAGTTTTCGTCGATAATTCTTTCCAGAATGCTGTTTGAGTGCCGTTACCAAACTAATTTTTTTCCCATAAGGACAAATTTAAATTAGATTAGTCGTTTCAGACCCCAAAAATACACTTAAAATAGCACTTACAAAAATACACTTACATAATTGTTCGAGTTGGGAGCTGTATGAAAACCGAGGGTCCACTGTATATAATAATAATATAATATAATAATATTAATATAATAATAATACGTATACGTAATAATATAATAATACAGTGGTACCTCGAGTTACGAGCTTAATTCGTTCCAGAAGGCTGTTTGAGTGCTGATACCGAACGAATCTGTTCCCATAAGGAATAATGTAAATTAGATTAATCTGTTTCAGACCCCCAAAAATACACTCACAAAAGCACTTACAGAAATACACTTACATAATTGTTTGAGTTGGGAGCTGCTCATATGTTGAGGTACCACTGTAATAATACTATAATAATTATATTAATAATCCTATATGTACTAACAAGTGAGCCTCACAAACACTCCGTTTTCTCTTATAATAGCACTTCAGAAGGGGAAGTATGGGAAGATGTTTTCAGAGTGGGAGCGGGAATGGCCGCCACCACTTGTCACATAATGACCCTCGCTTATCGGCCGTAATCCGTTCCAGAAGCTCGGCCTAAAAGCGAAATGGCCTAAAAGCGAAATAATATTTCCCAAAAGCATTAATGTAAATACACTGGACCCCCGGTTTACGTAATTAATTCGTTCCAGAATGCTGTTCAAGTGCCGTTTCCGAAGGATCTTGCTCCCATAAGGAATAATGTAAATTAGATTAGTCCTTTTAGACCCCCAAAAATACACTTACAAAAGCACTTACAAAAATACACTTACATAATTGTTCAAGTTTGGAGCAGTACAAAAACCGGGGGTCCACTGTACAATTAATCCATTCCAGACAAAAATATCAACAAAATTTTTTTTTAAGATTAACTATAGTTTTACATATACAAAACAATGAGAACTAAATACGTAAAATGACTAAAGAAATGGATAAAAGAACATTTAAATCACTATTACATACCTACCTTTATTGAAGGCAGGAGGAGAGTATTGTTTGGAGACAGGACAAAATACTTCTTCAATATGATGCTAATATCAACTCTATACAGCTTATTTATGTCACAATTCATCTAATATGACATAATAAACAATATAAATAACATAGAAACCTCATATACACTCTAGAATGAATATGTCATTACGTATGTGGCTAGTGGTGGCGGCAGCAGGAGTTTGTTTGTTGACAGGACAAGATAGTCCTTCAATATTACCTGCAGAGTGTTCCAGGGGTCAATGCCCAAGCAGCCCGGTCTGTGACCAGGCCTCATGGTGGGTCAGGGCCTGATCAATCAGGCTGTTACTGCTGGCCGCACGCAATCCAACATACGAACCACAGCCCGGCTGGTCAGGTACCGACTTTAGGTGCCTGTCCAGTGCCTGCTTGAAGACAGCCAGGGGTCTATTGGTAATCCCCCTTATGTATGCTGGGAGGAAGTTGAACAATTTTGGGCCCCTGACACTTATTCTGCTGTCTCTTAACGTGCTAGTGGCACCCCTGCTTTTCATTGGGGGGATGTTGCATCATCTGCCGAGCCTTTTGGTTTTGTAGGGAGTGATTTTCGTGTGCAAGTTTGGTACTAATATCAACACTACAGCTTATTTATCTATCACAATTCATCTAATATGACATAATAAATAATATTAGTAACAGAAACATGACATACTCTAGAATGAATAAAATATGTCATTACATATGTCACGAGTGGTGTTGTGTTGTTTGTTGTTGGGTGGGGGAGGGCCACTGAAAGATAAGACTTACATAGTGGTTGTGATGGCGGCAGCAGAGGCGGCGGTGTTGTCAGTCGCCCTATATACCTCAAACAACAATGGAGAAGTTAAGTTTCGTGTCGTCATTTTTCTATCACTTAATCGCTTAACTTACTTGCTACACTGCTAATGCTACACTTTATCGCTGGCTGGCGCTATAGCCTTTATTGACTCCTGCTGCTTTAGTATCGTACATATCGTAGAATCACTGAAGAAATCACATTCTCCCCTCTCAGCCCTTTACCAAAGGGCTGGCACTCTGAACTTTCTTTGGTCCCATGGTGGCTTATTTCACAGTCACAATCAATAAACAATCACCAAAATGAACGGATGAACACGCAGAGTATTCCATACTCAATGAGAAAGAGACGCACACTGAGTGTGATACGCGTGAGGAAGTGGCGTTGCCGGCGGGTTGACGCATCCCATACGGACGATAAGCGAAAAAACGGCTGATAACCGGAAGCTGAAAAACCGGCCTATGAGTGAGTTCGCCGATAACAGGAACGGCCGATAAGCGAGGGTCCACTGTATTTTATTCACTGTATTTTATTTTATTCATGCCAAGGCATGCCAGAGGCTCTTCTTGCACCTCAATTTATGATTGTAATGTAAACCCATGTACACGAGCAAAGAAATACAATTGTATTTATTTGTATATATCAGGTTTCTTTGTATTTATATTGTTTATTATGTCATATTAGATGAATTGTGATATATAAATAAGCCGTAGAGTTGATATTAGCGTTATATTGAAGTATTTTGTCCTGCCTCCTGAGAGCAGGAATTCTGTTGGAATGGATTAATGGCATTTCAATTAATTTAAATGAGGAAAACTGACTCAGCATACAAGCAGATCGGGTTACGAGCTAGGAAGCGGAATGGATTAAACTCGTAGGCAGAGGTTCCACTGTACATTGTTTCAGTGTTTTCCTTATGAAACAAGTGGTCTACTGCAGTTAGCCTCACAAACACTCCGTTTTCTCTTATAATATAGCATGGGAAGATATAGTCAGCCGGAGCGAGAATGGACATCACCGCCATCACTAGTCACATAATGACATATTTTATTCATTCTAGAGTATATATCATGTTTCTATGTTATTTATATGGTTTATTATGTCATATTAGATGAATTGTGATAGATAAATAAGCCGTAGAGTTGATATTAGCATCATATTGAAGTATTTTGTCCTGCATCTCAAGAGCAGGAATTCCACTGGAACGGATTAATGGCATTTCAATTAATTTAAATGAGGAAAATTGATTTGATATACGAGCAAATTGAGTTACAAGCTAGGTCACGGAATGGATTAAACTCGTAAGTCGAGGTTCCACTGTACTCATTTCCAATGACTGTATTCAAAAGATGCTGCAGGACCCTAGCACAAACTTCCACAATGCTGCCCTGGATTTCAAAGCCATCCGAGATCATTTTGATGATGAAAGAGACTTGTTGGTCAGTGAGTCACTTGATGAAGGACTCGGTCTCTGTCAAGAATGGAATACAGTGGACCCCCGAGTTACGAGCACTTCGGAAATCATACAATTATGTAAGTGTAATATTGTAAGTGCTTTTGTAAGTGTATTTTTGGGGGTCTGAAATGGACTAACCTACTTGACATTATTCCTTAAGGGAGAAAATTCGTTCGGTAATGACACTTGAGCAGCCTTCTGGAATGAATTATGCTCGTAACTCGGGGGTGCACTGTACTGAAGTTGAAAGACGTCAGAGATGAAAGAAGCAAATGGCTAAAGAGAAACTCAAGACACTGGGTTAACAGCCAAGGAGGAAATGGAAAGAGTCATGAAGGGAACACTCAACTGTCTTCACAGAGAAATGGATGAAAGATTCACTCGTTTGCATGAAACTGATGCCAAGTCTGAGTTTCTTGTTGATGTCGAGGGACTGTGTTATGGCACCAACAGTAAAGACCAATAGAAAAAGTGCAAAAATTTGGGTGAACTGTACAGCTCTGATGTTGATGGACAGCAGCTACATGCATGAAGAAATTTTGGATTGCAGAATGTTACTATCATGTCAGGACAACATGAAAACATCATGACTTGAAGAGCTTCTCGAATTTATTGCTCAAAATAGAGATGAGAGCGTCTTCCCAACATTTGCACTGCTATTCAGATAATGATAATCACAATTTTCATTGCCAACTGTGAAAGATCATTCAGCAAATTAAAACTACGTATAATACAGTGGACCCCCGAGTAACGAGCGTAATTCATTCCAGAAGGCTGCTCAAGTGCCATTACCAAACAAATTTTCTCCCTTAAGGAATAATGTCAAGTAGGTTAGTCTATTTCAGACCCCCAAAAATACACTTACAAAAGCACTTACAATATTATACTTACATAATTGTACGATTTCCGAGGTGCTCGTAACTCGGGGGTCCACTGTACTTTTGTATTTGCGAGCCTCCTTAGGTCAAGGAAAACTGTGATCTTGCTCTGCTGAGTGTAGAAAGAGAAGAAACTGAAAAAACTAAAGCTGACCACAACATAGACCATTTTGCATCAGGAAGGATGATGAAGTTGTAATTTTCATGTCGTGCCATAATTTGTTAATTAAAAGATTAACGACCTTGACTTGTATTTTTGAGCTGATTTTATGGTAAAGTTATCTAAAAGATGGGTGTTAGATGTTTCGATATGGGGCACAATTTCAGTGCTTGGCATAGGCGCTATTTTCCTTAGATACCCCTCTGGATGCCATCATCCCTGATGTAAACAAATGTGATGGCACAAACTGTGACATCATAAAATATTCAAGATAAAATTTATAGTTAGAACATTTCATTGAAACACTATAGCGTAGGGAGTTTTTATTAAATTTCTTGAACATGAGGAAATAGGAAAAATTTATTCTTCTTACAAGTGAGGATACCAAAGCTACTTTTATTCATCTTAAAAAATGAGGATTTGCTATCACATGCCCCACTCAATGAAACAAATATTCCACTGTAAGTTAAACAGTTTTATGGAGAAAATCTGTTACTCCAACAAGCTCCGGCTTGTGCAGACAGTCGTCTACTCCACTGTCACCAATCACCAAAACAAACATGGCTACCTGTTATTTACAGATACTAGCAATATGTAAATTATAATTTATAATAGTTACTGACCACTCTAAAGTAATCTGGGAAATAGTTCTGCAGTGGCAGTTGATTGGAGTTCAACTTTCCAGTACCGCAACCACTACTTGCCCGTAACCCTTGTTCCTGACCTTTAGTATACAAAGCACAGGGTGATTTTCTGATTTTTTTTTTTTTTTTTTTTTGGGTGGGGGGAACAAGCATGCCTTATCTGCCAGAAAATATGGTCATTCCAAGATGCCCTAATTGTAAGTGCGGTTATTTATAGGGAAGATGAATACAAGTCGAGGAGCTGTATCTCACATATACAACCGCCAAAGTACAACATAAAACAAAATGGCACGTGCTAATTAAGTCAAATATATTATAACAATATCTCTCATTATTTGGAATAATGCAAGTGCAAGGGTGTCTCCTCTATAATAGCATTAATGACTGCACTCCCTCAGTATCCACAAGTTTTGCATTTATTAATTTGTCAATCCATGGGTTGTGTTTTATGTTCTACTGCCTGTTATACACAGCTGGGACTCATGGATCCATCATGACTTGTACAATATTATGAAAGATGAGGTATATTAACACTGACAATATGGATGGAAAGATACAAGTGTATATATACACTTAGGACATCTTTATTGGGTACATTTCAGTTCAAGGACCTTGGTCACTCCCAGGACTAAACTATAACCAATAAAGTTGTCCTAGGTGTATGCACACGTGTCCTTTCTTCCACAATATTATGACTTTGCAAACTTGGATCCATTATTTGTAACATCTCTATTTAAAATAATTATCGCTTTGCACAGATGTCTATCAGATGACACACTTACACAACTGACCCAAAATAGCAAGAAGTGTTAGACTAATGCAGTATAGTAACATGTCTTGAAACAAATTGCACATCTACAAAATTAATCAATCTTAAATTTATCTGAAAATACATTCCTCATGGATAATGAGAGAACACAGTACTATACTATATAGATATACAGAAATTTAAAATCCTTCTTATAATCAGATGAAAAACTCCTAATTTTAGATTTTTAAATGGTAATTTCTGCTCACATTCCAAAATACTGAACAACATAAAAAATTTCTGACATTATTTAGAATTTCAAATTTTAGTTTTCATGAAAATTTTTGCTCATGTTCCATAATATCAGACATTATTGATAATTTAAAATTTTAAATTGTATTCTTCCAAATTTTTAAAAACTACCTAAATTTTCAAGTCAAATTAAAATAGACATTTCTTGATCTTGGAAAAATTCATAATTTCAATAATCATTCAGAATTCAATAATTATTTTCTGAATTTGGGAGTCTTTTTGCATTCTGTAAAAAAAATTACAATTAAAATACTACTGTACATCAAATAACACTGCAATGAAATCTAATCCAAATTCTCTAAAGTCATAATAAAAACATACATACCTTGCATCTGTCCAACAGTGAGATCAGTGTCAAGTCTGTCTATACCAGCCAGCAATAACATTTTAGCTGGAGAACAAGCCAAGAACTTGGCTGATAATCCTTGAAACCAGCCTGACCAAAACTTTTCTGTTTCTCCTAAGTTTATTCGCCATGTATATTTCTTTACCTGGAAATTATAATTAAAAATTAATAAATATGTACCTTGAATATGCTGTGTGTGTAAAATCTTCCTTAAAAATTCTAGTAGCCCCTATTCTATTTTTTTATAAAGGAGGGTCCCATTTATACATCAGGTTAGGTTCCAGGCTACTGCTGTAAAGTGAATCGTAGCCTTTTCTCACTTTTAAAGGCATATAAAACCTAATAACGTATTTACACTATCATATATTAATTGAGGAATATAGACTATAAAATACATGTAGTCACAAGCAGACTGGGTCTTAACCCTTTCAGGGTTTTTGACGTACTAGTACGGCTTACGCACCAGGGCGTTTGACGTACTAGTACGCCTAAATTCTAGCGCCCTCAAATCAAGCAGAAACAGGCTGGTAGGCCTAGATGTGAGAGAATGGGTCTGTGCGGTCAGTGTGCGCAGTATAAAAAAAATCCTGCACCACACAGTGCATAATGAGGAAAAAAAAACTCTGACCGTGTTTTTGGTTTAAAACAGCGACTTTACAGTCTATTTTCGTATGGTATTTATGCTTGTATTCTCGTTTTCTTAGTCTCATTTGATAGAATAGATGATATGTTACAGAAATAGAGATAATTTTGACTGGTTTCATGATGACAAGTACCTTGAAACTGAGTGCAAAGTAGGTAAAATGTTCGATTTTTGCCTATGTTCAAAGTAAACAAATCACGCCATGCGTCCAATACACATCAACTGGGTAGTCTAATATTCTTCCACAAGTGCGATTATATTATTTATACCGTTTTTACAATGATGCAGTAGTATACATAACAGAAAATCTTCAATTTTTGTGAGAATAAAAAATCAAAATGGAAAGCAAAAATAATGCAATAGGAGCCGGGAGACATACCTAATGAACAGATAAAATGTTATTTTAGTGCCAGGAATGTCTGTCTTGTTTATTCTGGACCCTATTTTGAAATTGGCATCTTTTGAAATTTGTGTGAAATTGGCAATATTGTCAATTTCTGACCGCTTTATTGGTTAATTCAAATCGGTAAATTGATGGTTTCTTGTACTCAATCGATAGAACAAATAGAATTCTACAATAATAGCTATTATTTTTGTAGACTGAGACTATGGAATTGGCCGAAAATAGGGCTCAAAGTGGGCGAAATCGCCAATGCGTAAATATCTTCGATACCGCTAACTTTGCGAGAGCATAATTCCGTTAGTTTTTCACCAAATTTCATACTTTTAGTGGCGTTATCATCGGAAAAAGATGCTCTATCATTTCATAAGAAAAAATAATTTATTTTTTTTCCGAAAATGTTTCGACCCTGAGAGAGAGTTAAGAATCGAGGTCTCGACCCTGAAAGGGTTAAACCCGGCCTGGGCATCCGTCACCTATCAGGTCGGATCATTAACTGCTGAGGGCCAGAGGTATATTTTCACTGCTCAACTAAGGAGCATTCCATTTTCATTTCAATCTTTGTGCAGCAGCTATGACTTCAGTTTTTTGACATTTTTTCAGCCCAGTGGCCCACCAGGTATTGCCCAAATACCTGTATGGCCAGTCTGCCTCTGTAGACTGGCCATTACTTACCTTAAAATATTTTCGAACATAGCTTATATTGAGTGTGAATGTATTTATTGTAGGAAGTCTGAATAAATGAAGAATGGGTATAATTGAAAACTGCTGTATAAGCGAAACACCATAAAACAAAGTGCTAAAAAGTAGAACCTGCCTGTAATTGGAAAGAATTCAAAGAGACCATGCAGAAAATTTCAAATATAACTAAATTTAAGAGAAATAGATTTTAAAGTAAAGTAGTTATTCATTTGGCTTTGTACAAGATAAAGAAAAGGCTATTCTAATTGAAGGCTAAATCTCCCAATTTATATACCAGACCTTTCACTTGAATCTAATTTTTTCAAGAACCCTTCCTTTAACAAACATGTCTAAATTAAGTATTTCCACAATAACTTAAAACTCACATTATATATGTAGATACAGTGGACCCCCGGATTACGTCATTATTTCGTTTCAGAATGCTGTTCAAGTGCTGTTATTGAACGAATTTGTTCCCATAAGGAATAATGTAAATTAGATTAGTCTTTTAGACCCCCAAAAATACACTTACAAAAGCACTTACAAAAATAAACTTACATAAAAGGGCGAGTTTGGAGACTATCGTAAAATGGGGGTCCACTGTATATACATGTATACATATATACAGTGGACCCTCGCCATTCGAACACTCCAAAACTCACCCTTTTATGTAAGTTTATTTTTGTAAGTGCTTTTATAAGTTTATTTTTGGGGGTCTGAAATGGACTAATCTAATTACATCATTCTTTATGGGAATAAATTCGTTTGGTAACAACACTTGAACAGCATTCTGGAATGAGGGTGAGTTTTGGAGTGTTCGAATAGCGAGGGTCCACTGTATTGGAGAAGTGGAAAAAAAGAATTCTTCCTCTGGAAGCCATGTGTGATGTAAAAGGCTACTAAAATGCCAAGAGCAAGGGGCTAGAAACTCCCTTCACCTATATAAATTACTAAATGTAAAAAGAGCCTTGGTGGGACACAGCCATGAACACACATAATATATATATAGTATACACAGAGTAGTTAGCAGATTGGGAGTTGGAGGTATTGGGAAGATGGCAGGACTATTATGAGGAACTGTTAAATGTTGAAGAAGAGGAGGAGGCAGTAATTTCATGCATTGGCCAGGGAAGTATAACATCTTTTTGGAGTGAAGAAGAGCTGGATGTGAGTGTGGGGGAAGGTGCATGAGGCACTGGGTAGAATAAAAGAGGGTAAATCAGCTGGAACTGATGAGATCATAACAGAAATGTTAAAAGCAGGTGGGGATATAATTTTGAGTGGTTGGTACTTTTGTTCAATAAATGTATGAAAGAGAAGAAGGTACCTAGGGAATGACAGAAAGCACGTATAGTTCCTTTATGTATAAAGAGAAAGGGGACAAAAGAGAATGTAAAAATTATAGGGGAATAAGTTTACTGAGTAACCCCTTCTCTTGTATGTATGTATTACTAAATTTAAAAGGAGAAACTTTCGTTTTTCCTTTTGGGCCACCTTGCCTCAGTGGGATACGGCCAGTTTGTTGAAAGTAGTAGTAGTTTACTTAGTATACCAGGTAAAGTGAATGGTAGGATTATTATTGAAAGAATTAGAGGCAAGATAGAGAGCAGGATTGCAGACGAACAAGGAGGCTTTAGACTAGGTAGGGGATGCGTTGGCTAAGTGTTTACATTGAAACATATAAGTGAACAATATTTAGATAAAGGTAGGGAGATTTTCATTGCATTTATGGATTTTGAAAAGGCATATGATAGGGTGGATAGGGAAGCAATGTGGCAGACGTTGCAAGTGTATGGAATAGGTAGTAAGTTACTAAATGCTGTAAGAGTTTTTATGGGAATAGTGAGGCTCAGGTTAGAGCACATAGGAGAAAGGGAGATTACTTTCCAGTAAAAGTATTCCTTAGACAGGGATGTGTAATGTCACCATGGTTGTTTAACATATTTATAGATGGAGTTGTAAAAGAAGTAAATGCTAGTGTTCGGGAGAGGGGTGGGATTAAATTATGGGAAAGCAAATACAAATTGGGAGTTGACACAATTACTTTTTGCTGATGATACTTTGCTTTTTGGAGATTCTAAAGAGAAGTTGCAAATGTTATTGGACAAGTTTGGAAGGGTGTGTAAAGGAAGGAAGTTGAAAGCAAACATAGATAAGAGTAAGGTGATGAGGGTATCAAATAATTTAGATCAAGAATAAAATGGATATCACATTGAAGAGAGTATGGAAGAAGTGAATGTGTTCAGATGGATTTATGAAAGACGAGGAAAAAAGGTGGGTGGTGCATTGAGGTATCTGTGGAGGCAAAGAACATTACACTGGTCTGCATTTGGAATGTTTTTAATTTTTATTTTTATTCATGGTTGCGATCTTACATATTCTTGGGCTGCTGATTGTAAATACCTAAACCATTTTGCTCTATCATGTAAGGATTTTGAATAAAATACATATTAATGATAATAAAAAATGTGAATTTTTAATAAATTGTTACTTTATTAAAATTAGGCAAGTAATCATGGAAAAGCACATTCTGTTAGTTTTAAGAACATATGAATTCCAAATCAACATGAATCAAATCAAATGATTTTATTAAAAAAAATATGCTCCTAATGGTTAGCCTACATAATGAATCAAAGGAAGGAGGACAGCTTTGAATTTCACTTGTGCTGTGCATCGAGACCATTATGTTTCAATGACCAGCAGTAATCCATCATGCTGATATTCCGTTTGCACTGGTATCGAGTTTCCATGGTGCAAATATCCTGATGGAACCGCTCTCCTTGTTCCTCACTGTAGTCCCCACAATTGTTGGGAAAATAGTCAGGATGAGTGCAAAAAGTGCATCTTCCCACTCGTTCTAGACCCAAGTTGTTAGAAACTTGAAATCAGGTCTTGGATAATTTTTTCATATTCAGGGGAGCGCCTGTTTCCCAGGAAGTTGTGGACAATGTGCTTGAATGAAAACCAGGCATTCACCTCGACACCTGCTAATGCTTCATCAAAATGCTTGTCCTTCATCAATTCCCGAATCTGAGGGCCAACAAAGATACCTGCCTTTAGCTTGCCTTCACGTATACGAGGAAACTTTGACTCCAGGTACAGTGGTCCCTCGGTTTTCGCCGAAAATTCGTTCCAGAATGCTGCTCAAGTGCCATTACCAAACGAATTTACTTCCTTAAGAAATAATGTCACCCAAAGCTAATTGCTCAATATCAAACATTCCCAGCAAAGTAGAATAATCAAACGTAAAAACCTGACTAATCAATTGAATGTAAAACCTGTTATGAATATTACATACTTAGCTAATTATTTCCACAACACTTACATTATAATGACCACGTAAACTAACTGCAATGCAATTAATTGTTCTAAATTGTTATCTCACTCAATTAGTTGCATTGCTACAATTAATTGATATGTTCAACTTATCTTCAAACTTTATAACTTAGATATGCAACTTTACTTATTTTATAAATTATCAACCATAACTTTTTACCATGTAGTCTAGAATTAAGTAGTCCTAAGAATGCCCGCAATGCACAGCATATTAGGGGCTTTTGGCATGTACATCTCATTAATAACTAAGTAATAACTATGTAATTACTATGTATAACTATATCTACCATATATAATTGTACAATGTCTAAATAAAGTATTATTATTATTATTATTTCAGACCCCCAAAAATACACTTGCAACAGCACTTACGAAAATACACTTACATAAATGTTTGAGTTTGGAGATGCACGAAAACCGAGGGACCACTGTACTTGAAAGCAGTTCCATTCTTGTTCAAGGCCTTCACAAAATTTTTCATAAGCCCTAATTTGATATGGAGTTGTGGCAGCAGAATTTTCTTGGGGTCAACTAGTGGCACAGTTTTCACGTGATTTTCAGGTAAGAAGCTGGTTCTTGGTGGCAAGTCTTTTTGTTCATAGTGCTGGCTGTCTGCCATATCCCAAAGACACAGAGAACAGGGATACTTGGTGTATCCACCTTGAAGACCTAGTAGGAGAGCAATAACTTTTAAATCACCACAAATGAGAAAATTGTGTTTCTGGTACTTGATTGCAGATATTAGTGTCTTCATATTTGCGTACGTTTCTGACATTTGGACACTATGGCCAATTGGCACAGATGCAGCTGTGTTGCCATTGTGGAGAAGTACAGCCTTCAAACTTCTTTTAGACGAATCAATGAAGTCTCCATTCATCTGCTTTGTATGACATCCCCATGTGTTCAATAAGGCCAGAAATATTTGAACAGAAAACTAAAGATTCCTCTTTGTCAAAGAACTGAGTGAATTCCGCTCCACGATGATGGTATCAAGCGAATGTTGTTCCAGGAGCTAGAAGCCTGTGTTCCTTCAGTCTAGAGCCAAGTAACTGTGCACTTTCTTTTGGAAGGTTAAGGTCTCTCACCAAGTCATTGAGCTTAACCTGGTTGAAGGGTTTGGGATTATCATTTGTTGGTGGTTCATAGTCTACTTCCATCTCCTTAGAATCACTGGTATCAGACTCTGATGAAATTTGCCATGTCTCAGGTGGCACAGGTACAGGAATATCTTCAGAGTGTGGAACAGGCCTTATTGTTGAAGGAATACATGTATTTGGGTATATTATGCAATCTTTAGTCTTCTTGTTGAATCCAGCTACTTTAGTCATACAAAAGTAGCAGTCATCATGGTGGTTCATCTGCTCCCACCATACTATTGGTACTCCAAAGGGCATACATTTAAGTTTTCCAACTGACCACATTTGGAGTTTACTGATGCAACTCTTGCAAGCTTTGTGTGGTGCAAATGGTTTGTCCTGGTCTCCAAGTTTGCAGCCAAAATAAGCAAAGTAGCAGCACTTCAATAAAGGAGTAATGTTGCTCCAGGAATCTGAAGGGGTGAATTGCCTGCAGACATAGCAAAATATGTCTGGTGACTTTATGCAGCCTCTAGACATATTAATAATCTGAAAATAAAGAAAAATATATTAGATTTAACATTTAATTCAATACAGTGGACCCCCGAGTTTCGTAAAAACTTCACTCCTGAAGTCTGCTCAAGTGCCCCCCCCCCCCCCCCCCCCCCCCCCCCCCCCCCCCCCCCCCCCCCCCCCCCCCCCCCCCCCCCCCCCCCCCCCCCCCCCCCCCCCCCCCCCCCCCCCCCCCCCCCCCCCCCCCCCCCCCCCCCCCCCCCCCCCCCCCCCCCCTAGATTTAACATTTATTAATACAGTGGACCCTCGAGTTTCAGAAAACTCCTTGAAGCTCTCATCCATAGGGATTACTCAGGAAAAATTTCACGTAGGTTAGTCTATTTCAGACCCCCAAAATACACTTCCACAAGAACTTACAAAATTATACTTACATAATCACGATTTCGGGGTATTCGTTAACCGAGGGTCCACTGTACAGTGGACCCCGAGTTCGTAAACCCGGAAATGTACATTTATGTAAGTATAATATGTAAGTGCTTGTGGAAAAGTATTTTGGGGTCTGAAATAGACTAACCTACGTGACATTTTTCCTTAAGGGAGTAAATTCGTTCGGTAATGGCACTTGAGCAGACTTCAGGAGTGAAGTTTTTACGAAACTCAGGGGTCCACTGTATAAGGTAAATATTTTAATTGGTAATATACCACTTTCTCATTTACAGTGGAACCTCGGTTTTCGTTTGCCCCAGTTTTCGTCGAATTCGGTTTTCGACGACTTTTTTCGTCAAAATATTGTCCCAGTTTTCATTCATCACCTCGGTTTTTGTCCGCCGTACTGAGCATGTCCGCCTGACCTCGCCCTCACAAAGCATCCCATGCACGCATTCTGAATCAGTCTGGCTTTGTTTCTCGTGGTAGAGGGTGATAGTGATGGTGGTAGAGGGTGGTAGTGATGGTGGTAAAGGGTGGTAGTGATGGTGGTAGAGGGTGGTAGTGATGGTGGTAGAGGGTGGTAGTGGTAGTGATGGTGGTAGAGGGTGGTAGTGGTAGTGATGGTGGTAGAGGGTGGTAGTGGTAGTGATGGTGGTAGAGGTGGTAAGGGTGGTAGTGATAGTGGTAGAGGGTGATAGTGATGGCAGTAGAGGGTGGTAGTGATGGTGGTAGAGGGTGGTAGTGGTTGTGGTAGTGGTAGTGATGGTGGTAAAGGGTGGTAGTGATGGTGGTAGAGGGTGGTAGTGATGGTGGTAGAGGGTGGTAGTGATGGTGGTAGAGGGTGGTAGTGATGGTGGTAGAGGGTGGTAGTGATGGTGGTAGTGATGGTGGTAGAGGGTGGTAGTGATGGTGGTAGTGATGATGGTAGTGATGGTGGTAGAGGGTGGTAGTGATGGTGGCAGAGGGTGGTAGTGATGGTGGCAGAGGGTGGTAGTGATGGTGGTAGAGGGTGGTAGTGATGGTGGTAGAGGGTGGTAGTGATGGTGGCAGAGGGTGGTAGAGGTGGTAGAGGGTGGTAGTGATGGTGGTAGAGGGTGGTAGTGATGGTGGTAGTGATAGTGGTAGAGGGTGGTAGAGATAACCTCTCCTCCCTCTCCCCTCCTCGCTGTCTTCCATACCCCAACAAGAGTCTTCAATAAAGGTAAAAGTGATTTAAATGTTCATTTATCCATTTCATTAGTCCTTTATATTTATTTCTCATTGTTTTCTTTATGTAAAACTATAGTTATTCTCTATAAAATGCATTTTTGTTAATATTTTTTGGGTGTCTGGAACGGATTAATTGGATTTACATTACGTATTTCTTATGGGGAAATATTGCTTGAGTTTTTGTCAAATTCAGTTTTTGTCAGACTCTCTGGAACAGATTAAAGATGAAAACCGAGGTGGGAAGTACAATGCCTGCACTTTAAAGGAGGGGTTTGGGATATCTGATGTTTGGAGTGACATCTGAACTGTCGTATCTGTGCACCTTTGCAAAGACAGTGATTATGTGTGAATGATGGTGAAAGTGTTGAATGAAGGTGAAAGTGTTTCTTTTTTGGGTCCCACTGCCTCGGTGGGAGATGGCCAACGTGTTAAAAAAAAATACAAATATCCACATACATATACATACATACATATATCCATATACATATACATACATATACTGTACATGGCATTTGAGAATAACTTTACATAACTTTCTGATCTCAAGCAACACTAAATGATGCTCATAACATTACCGGTAATTTAATTTCAGTTGATGTTTGTGTTGACGATTGTTCTGCAACTTGAGAAGTTCCTGAGTCACCGTCTTCCTCAGGGATCACATCAGCCCGAAGGGGAACTCCACTTTCCTGGTTTTGGTTAATGTTTGCTGATGATTCAACATCAGCAGTTCCACAGCAACCAGTCTCTGTGCTATAATTAAAAATTATAAAAAAAAAAATTAAAATTAAAATTCTTTATTTCTGTTAATATTACAATGTGGGGTTTACATATTACACATTACATATTACACAAAAGAGTCATCTAAAAAAAATAAAAGAAATGGCAAATGAACCCGATGTGCCAATACACCTTATTACTACATAAGTTTCGCTTCATTCTTGTCACAAACCAATATTTCCATAGTGAAAGTGAAATAAGATGTGCCCCACTTTATCTAGTACTGATATGATCACACTAATTTCTTATGCAAGTATGTATTGTATTTTGAACAAAGTTCTGAATCTCCAGCACTTGAAAATGTTAAATTGGTTGTCAAATAAAATGTGTGTGTACAAAATTCCACTAGTCATTTGTTACTCTGAAACTTGTCCTGTACCACCAAAGCCTCCCATACAATAAAATTAGGTCCTGGAACCATTTATAAGAATAATGTATGTAGTACCATATGTACCAAATTGTTTATGTACAGAAAGAAAAAAAAGTTATCATCACACAAATGTTGATTACTCATCTTGTCCCATTATATTTCTACTGTAACTTAGTAACTTCCTGTATCTTCATCTCTATTTAATCACTCCACAAAACTGAAGATCACTGAAACAATTTGAAATAATAAGTCATAATTTTAAAATTGTACCATTTGTTCATTAGCTACCTTTCTTATTGTGCATATAATTGTGGTTAACTGCATAAGAAATCCTACTTAATAGTCTGTGTCTAATTCTTAAGTAGTCTTTATGCATTAGGATCAGTTTGCTAGAAATGCATTGCATACTAGTGGCTTGCTTATGTACCCAACAATGTTTTATTATATGTAAACTACATTATTTTTGTACTACATAAAAAAATATAAAAATTTAAATTTGAATTTTGAATAAGAGCTGACAGCAGTGGATGAAGTGTGAAGGAATTATTATTTTTAACATTTAATATTTACCTCAATGGCCATCTCCCACTAAGTCAGGGTGACCCAAAAAGGAAACACTTTCACCATCATTCATTCAATTGCCATCTTGCCAAAAATGTGCTGCCATCAATATTCAGATTACCCTCTGACTGCAACATTCCAAACCCTCCTTCAGACAGTAGGCACTATCATTCACACTTAAAGGATTCAACTTCAGTTGTTGTTGTTATTATTGCAGTGGTCCCTCGTGTTACAATATTAATCTGTTCCAGATGTATCGCATCTCCAAAAATAACTCAAACCCCAAATACTACATGGTTTTATGGTAATTCATTCCAAGGGAAGGCAGGATACAGGCAAGGAGGGAGGCAGAGAGGCAAGCAGGCTGAAAGGGATGCAGGGAGAGATGCAGGGAGGGGTGCAGAGAGGGATGCAGGTAGAGAAGCGGCCCATCGCTTTGTTTTCAGGTGGGTACCACCCTCCTTCCCTCCCATTCTTAACCCTTTCAGTGGCTGTCACGTAGAACTACGTCATTGATGCCATGGTCTCTGACATAGATTTACGCCTAAATTTTAGCAACTTTAAATTTAGCGAAAGAGGCCTGGTAGGCCTCAGTGGGAGACATCCATTATGTTAAAAAATAAATACACCTACCATCCGACTTATGACCTGCTCGACATACGACCACTCGACTTACGACCATGTTTTGTATGCAAATTTTCTGGGAAAAAAACAACTGTTAGTGCTGTACACAGTGTTTCTCCTAAACCTTATAGTATAAAATACAGTACTAACAGCATAAAAACTAAAGTAAAATATGAAATACCAAAATAAAACAATAAAATAAAATCATTACATAATGTGATGCTGATATTCAGTAGTAAGTTTTGACTTACGTCCATTTTGACTTACGACCGGTTAGTCGGAACCAAGCTCGGTCGTAAGTCGGATGGTACCTGTAAATTGGGTACTAAGTGCTTATAAGACAGGAGGTATAACTGGGCATATTTATCTAACAAAAACTGTGACTTATGGCTGGTAATATATGGTAATTATATAAGTACTGGTACGTACTTTTAACAATTTACATTTAATTAACCCTTTACCGGGCACTCCCTGGAAAATGATAATTTCGAAATGTGTTTCATATGAGTGGATAGAGTAACTCAATGTAAGGATAATGAGCCCATATAATTGAAATTCTAAAAAAAACTTTTCACGCAATTGACAATATTCAAGGACCGTCTACAGACGGTCCTGACCGTTAAAGGGTGTCAAATTCTGAATGTTGCAAATTTGCAATTGTTAATAAAACACCAAATAAGTATTTTTCTATTTTATTATACTAATATACAATATCAAAAACACAAATGGAACTTGTTTCCAAACATTTTGTAGGTATAAAAAATATAAAAGTGAACCAAAGAGCAACATGGACACATTGCAAAGGGATAAAACTTTCAAGTCCCATATTCCTGAATTTCCTGAGAAAAACAATCATTCTTGATCACTAATTGCTACAATGAAAGGCTATGAAGCAATTTCTTTCCTTCTTGATGCATAGATTTACCTTGCATACGGCACACAAAAATGAGGATGTGACATGATTTTTTGTTTTGCTGCAATAATTGCATGTAAATATTCTGCCTTGCACTGGCCAGTGACCTAGCATTTTATCAAACCCATCATTTTGGTCAAACCTCACACTGTCATCAGGCCTTTCTGCACGTTGGTACTGCACTGGAGATGGCAACAGGTCATCTGGTTCTGGATCTGAGTCACTTTCCACCAAAATGCAGAGATATTTGAACTTCTGTTGGAAGGGTTCACAATACAACAATTTCTCATTGATCTGGAATGACAATAAGAATGTTCTGTACACACCCAGACCACTACAGAATTCATATATGCACTAGAAATTTTTATATAAATATTTATTTACTGAAATTTGAAATGTGGCCCTGACGGGAGGGACCGTCTGTACACGGTCCTCTTTTGTTGCACTTTTTTTCAATTGCATGGTACACTCATATTATGCATATCTAACTCCTGATATATATCTCAAAATATGCCTAAACTATTCATTTACACACTGGACACAACAATAAGTACTTACCG
The DNA here is from genome assembly GCA_009830355.1 of Cherax destructor. Taxonomy (NCBI): domain Eukaryota; kingdom Metazoa; phylum Arthropoda; class Malacostraca; order Decapoda; family Parastacidae; genus Cherax; species Cherax destructor. The sequence continues at coordinate 83,999 of WNWK01004514.1, read as the reverse complement.
ACATTGTAGAGAGTATAATCACAGTGTATATGAGTGGAAGAAGAGCAAAAATCTGGCTCTGGGTGACGCCAAGCGAGAAGTGTTTACATTTTGGTCTCTCAACCAATGGGAAGCGAGCAGATACCGGTCTCACTTAGCTGGAGCGACTCACAGAAGGCTTGTGATTGGTCAGAAACAGAGAACGGGAACCTAGATGCGCTGGGGGAGTAGGATGACACGTGCAAAAAACACGTGTTTAGGACCGTCTCTACACGGTCCTGCCCGGTAAAGGGTTAAGTCTAAACAAAATGGTACCCTGGAACTTACTTCTTCACCTGTCCTGGCATGGAAACCCTGGCTGCTTCAATGTTTCTAGTCTGTCCAGAACGCACACTGAAAATGCAAATATATTTTTATGAAATACTGAAAATATATATACCTAGTTTCATTTAATCATCAAACTTTAATCATAATGGAAGTATACCACCTCTAGTGCTAACTTGGGACCCTCAGCATTGGAGAACAAACATACTTCCTGGAGTAGCTGAAGTGTTTTCTTCCCCTTCTGTGAAAGGCCTTAAAATCTGAAACTCTCTGCTTGCAGACTCCAAAAGTTTCTTATCTGCCAACTGCCACAAAGCTACTATTAAAAAAAAACACTTTCTTGCCATAATGTGATGTTGTCAACAATAAACTTACTCAACTAAATCCTGAAACCTTCCATTTTTATCCAATCTTATCCCTGTTCTTTCTTCAGTTTTCCTTCAACACCCATATATTGTTAGATAGGCATATACTATATCATATTTTGGACTGTAATTCAAGTAACTAGTACCATTCACCCTGTTAAACTAACAATTATATTTTCTTATTGTGATTTTTTTAGGAATTAGCTTGTAACTTGTATCAATATATTTAAGTTCCTACTAATACTGTGCATTAGGCTCTTAGAGAAAAAATATTAATGAAAAATTAAATACAGTAGGGGCCCTACTTTACAGCGTATCACTAATACGGACATTTCAAATTTATAACCAAAACTCGTTATGCCCTGGCATGTCAGTGGCTCTCCTTGCACTTCTATGTAAATCTCTATGTAAAATTGCGATGAAATAAAAATTATTATTACAGTCATCCCTTGGTTTTCAATTGTCTCAGTTTTCACCGATTTTGGTTTTAGCTGACTTTTTTCCCGGAAAAATTGTCTCAGTTTTCAACGATCGTATGGGACCTGTCCACCAGTGCCGCACACATACAAAGGCCGTAGGCCTGCCACCCACGCACCCCCCACGCACATTGTAATGCAGTCTAGCATTGTTTATGCTTGAGTGAACATCACCCCAGGAGATCCTACAAAACATTTATTAACAATTCATTGTTTTTGGCCCTTGATTATTGTGTGTGACTACTAAATAAGCTACCATGGGCCCAAAGAAAGCTCCTAGTGCCAATCCTTTGGTAAAGAAAGTGAGAAACACGATGGAGTTTAAGTGTAGCAGACATGCAGGGAGTGTAGCATACATGCAGGGAGTGTAGCATGTATGCAGGGAGTGTAGCATGTATGCAGGGAGTGTAGCATGTATGCAGGGAGTGTAGCATGTATGCAGGGAGTGTAGCATGTATGCAGGGAGTGTAGCATGTATGCAGGGAGTGTAGCATGTATGCAGGGAGTGTAGCATGTATGCAGGGAGTGTAGCAAGTATGCAGGGAGTGTATAGCAAGTATGCAGGGAGTGTAGCATGTATGCAGGGAGTGTAGCATGTATGCAGGGAGTGTAGCATGTATGCAGGGAGTGTAGCATGTATGCAGGGAGTGTAGCATGTATGCAGGGAGTGTAGCATGTATGCAGGGAGTGTAGCATGTATGCAGGGAGTGTAGCATGTATGCAGGGAGTGTAGCATGTATGCAGGGAGTGTAGCATGTATGCAGGGAGTGTAGCATGTATGCAGGGAGTGTAGCATGTAGCAGGGAGTGTAGCATGTAGCGAGGGAGTGTAGCAGGCAGGGAGGAGCTGTAGCAGGAGGAGCATGTTGCAGGAGTGTAGCAGGCAGGGAGGGAGTGTAGCAGGCAGGGAGGGAGTGTAGCAGGCAGGGAGGGAGTGTAGCAGGCAGGGAGGGAGTGTAGCAGGCAGGGAGGGAGTTTAGCAGGCATGCAGGGAAGTGACCCCAGATAAGGACTTGGTACCTGAATTCCTTATGGAAGGGGATTCACCTTCCAAAAAATAGTGTCTCTTCCCTCTCCCCTCTTCCCTCTCTTCCTTCCAGCAACCTCAGTCTTCAATAAAGGTAAGTGCCACATAGAGTTCATTCATTTGTGCATGTAAATCTATCTTTAAGGCCCCCAATTTTTTTTTTTTTCCAAACTTCTGGGTTTCTGGAACGGATTAATTGAATTTCCATTATTTCTTATGGGGAAAATAGTTTTGGTTTTCACCGATTTTGGTTTTAGCTGATCCATCTGGAACGGATTACAATTGAAAACCAAGGGATGACTGTATTATTATTATGGCTCCCCCCAACCTGATTCTCTAATACGGTCACCATGCGCCACCCGCTTTGTTTACATTATCTGTGAGCTCCACGTCTCTCCATTATGTCTGGAAACTTTCCAAAATTTCAAGTGTTTTAACCCTTTCACTGTCAAGACCCCTGCTCACAAACTTGCTCTGTGTCGAAGAATTAAAAAAAAAATATTTTTTCTTATGAAATGATATAGAATATTTTTCCGAAGGTAATGAAACCAAAAGCACGAAATTTGATGGAAAAATTACGGAATTACACTCTCGCAAATTTTGTGGTCTTGGCGATATTTACACATAGGCAATTTTGCCATTTTGAGCCCTATTTTGGGCCAATTCCATTGCTCCAGTTGACTATATTCATAGCCATTTTGCTAGCACTCCTTTTGTTCTATCGACTGAGTACAAGAAACCGCCTATTTACCTATTTCAACTACCCAATAAGGTGATCAGAAATTCGTAATTTGGCCAATTTCATACAAAATTCAAGACAGGCCAATTCCAAAATAGGGTCCAGAATAAACAATGCAAACATTCATAGCACTAACATTTTCTCTGTTCATTAGTCACGTCTCCAGGCCCCTCTTATATTACACTTGCTTTCCATTTGAATTTTTATTCACACACTTGGAAAAACCTTGAGGGATTAGTACCAAATTTGCATACGAAAATCACTCCCTATGAAAGCAAAAGACTCGGCAGACAATGCAACATCCCCCAATGAAAAGCAGGGGTGCCACTAGCATGATAAGAGACAACACAATAAGTGTCAGGGGCCCAAGACTGTTCAACTGCCTCCCAGCATACATAAGGGAGATTACCAATAGACCCCTGGCTGTCTTCAAGAAGGCTTTGGACAGGCACCTAAAGTCAGTACCTGACCAGCTAGGCTGTGGTTCATACGTCGGTTTACATGCGACCAACAGTAACAGCCTGGTTGATCAGGCCCTGATCCACCATGAGGCCTGGTCACAGACCAGGCCACGGGGGCATTGACCCTTGAAACCCTCTCCAGGTATACACAAAAAAATAGAAGATTTACTGTTATGCAGACAACTGCAGTATTGTAAAAATGGTATAAATAATATCACCGTATTTGTGAAAGTATATTAGACCCACCAGTTGACGTGTATTGGATGTGTGACATGATTTGTTTACTCTTGAACATCGTCAAAAATCGAACATTTCGCGCTACTTTGAGCTCAATTTCAAGCTACTTTTGCTCTGTAAACCATTCAAAAATCATCCTTATTTCTGTAGTATATCTCCTATTCTATCAAAGAGACCAAGAAAACGAGAATGCACCCATAAATACCATAAAAAATACACTGCAAAATCACTGTTTTAAACCAAAAACATTGTGGCAGTTTTTTTCTCATTATGCACTGCATGGTGCAGGATTTTTTTCATACTGTGCACACTGAGCACTCAGACCCATTCTCTCATGTATAGGCCTACCAGCTTTCTCCTGCAAGATTGGAAGCCACTAGAATTTTGGCATAGTTTTACAGGACCAACACTGGCTTCAAAGCCATAATATTATGGGACCGACAGTGAAAGGGTTAAAGTTATTGCGTATTTTATATGTACTCTGATAATTATACTTATGTGTATCTGTACCTAAATAAATTTACACACTGTGTTGGCGTGCAGGTACACATTAAAATCACTAAGAGTGTCCCTCTAGCCTTGATGCCATATTAATAATAATAATACAGTGGAACCTCTCCTTATGAGTTTAATCTGTTCCGTGACATAGCTCATAACCCAATCTACTCATATGCTGAGTCAATTTTCTTCATTTAAATTAATTGAAATGCCATTAATCCGTTCCAGCGGAATTCTTGCTCTTGGGAGGCAGGAATAAAATACAGTGGACCCTCGGTTTTCGTTGATAATTCTTTCCAGAATGCTGTTCAAGTGACGTTACCAAACGAATTTGTTCCCATAAGGATGAATGTAAATTAGATTAGTTCATTTCAGACCCCCAAAAATACACTTACATAATTGTTTGAGTTGGGAGCTGTATAAAAACCGAGGGTCCAATGTACTTCAATATGACGCTAATATCAACTCTACAGCTTATTTATCTATCACAATTCATCTAATATGACATAATAAACAATATAATTAACATAGCAACATGATATATACTCTTGAATGAATAAAATAGGCCATAATATGGAGAGTGGTGGCAGTGGCATCTATTCCCTCTCCTGCTGACTATATCTCCCATGCTTTTATAAGAGAAAACGGAGTGTTTGTGAGGCTTAACTGCACTAGTTTCATAAATAAATATTGTATAAAAACATAAATAAATATTGTATAAAAACATAAAGAAATATTGTATAAAAACAATAGAAAATGTAAAGAAATAAAGTGGTTTAAAAAAGTGTAAGTACGCTGGCGGAGGTGGAGGTGGAGAGTGGAAGATAGGCTACTTGCTACTAGCTCCTACTGCCACCGCACACCTCGCTTGTTTATCTATGGTTTCATGATGTAATTCCATGGACATCATCCTCTTTTTCTTCTCAGGCACTGTCCTTTGCACTTACTTTCTTAGGACCCATGGTTAGAAAAAAGAAATTTGGCAATAATAACACGAGAAATGCTTCCACGGTGACATAAACACATTGAACAGCTCAGCTGATTTTGTGGCGTTGGCTGGGCCACCTATTGGCGATGTTCTGAAACTTGCTTATTATTATTATTATTATAAATTTAGGGAACTGGAGCACAGATCCAATTCCCTAGATCAAGAGCACCTCAGATCAAGGAACCTCCCTTAAGGGGAAAGCTCGCAACCAAAATTTTAGCTCGTATCCGGGAGCAAAAAATCAACCGAGCGAAGGCTCGTATCCTGAAAAACTCGCATGGTGGGGCACTCGTAAGCAGAGGTTCCACTGTAATAATAATAATAATCACTCTTCAAATTCAAATTGATTTATTTCTCTGTAAAAATTACAACGTGTGTTTTACATTTTAAGGACTAAGGACAATAATTACAAAGATGGCCGTTAGCATGCTTAGCATGCCTTGGCATGCTAGACATTTCGGGTCAGACTTAATACTAGGTTTTAATCTATATTACAAATTACATATGAATATAAATTAAAAAAAATGAACAGACTGACTGATGTTGTAGTGGCCAGGCTTAGGCTTGGTTACAGGTACTTCTGGCAGTTTGGGAGACACACAGATGATGATCAAACTAAATGCAAATTATGTGATCAGGCATATGGTCACTGTCTTAAACACTATGTGCTTAATTGTCAACTTATTGAGGAATACAGAGATAGACAGTATAATAATCTATGTGACATGTTAGCAATTGTGGTATTGCAGCATTCCTTCCTTTTTTCTTTAATATACTTATACCTTTGATGAGTTTCAAGAGTCTTTCTACTCCTGGAGCCCGGCCATGGGCCAGGCTCGTCTGCATAGTAAAATACTAACTTAACAGTAATTCAATGGGGTGCCAGGCCAGAAACCCAAGGTCTCAGATTACCAGTCCAACACTAGCACTATACTACAGATGAATAACAATACTCCAACCTTTCTTTCATACAATTTTTTATCCTGTCTATTAAATATGGGCTGTAAATTTATGTATGTGTGCACTTGTTTTTAGTACAGCCTCTCCTCACTTAGCGACATACTCATTTACCGATGACTTGGACTTATGACGGGCTCTCTGACCAGTATGCATACCTAAATAATGTATAAGAGCTGATTTCCTCTATTCTGTTTATTATAATATACAGTACACTACTGTATAAACATTTAAAAATAATATACTAAAAATGTTATAAATGGTGCAAAGGTGACATTAAAACAATATTAATGATGGTTGACACAAATCCACTACCATTACCATTATAGTATGCTCCTTGCTTAATTATGAATTCGTTTACCAATGTGGTCTTAGGAACGGAATTCCGTCATTGAGGAGAGGCTGTACTTACAGAAAAAAAAAAAAAAAAATAATAAAAAAAAAAAGGTAAAAGAAATTAAAAAAATACAAACCTCCACTCAATGGCATTCTGAAGTGAATTAAAATTCTGCGGACGGCCTCGCAGGAAACTCTGCATGGAGCTGAGAGCATCCATGGCTGTGCCTTCCACAACATCTATAACCACCAAACCTGCAAGACCTGCAAAAATATATATAAGGTAACATGAGCATAAGTTGAATTTAAACCAGTGCCTTGAAAGGATGAGTGAAGTGGCACTAGAAACATGCTCTTGACTCAAACACATTAGGAAAATCAGTGTGATGAGGTTAGAAAGAGAATGATGTACCCTCTATAAACTGTGACAAAACAATCACAATTCTCTAACATTCCAGTTTTGCCAGAAGTCGACTGATGGGTTGCTAGATAGAGTTGCATGCATTGCCACTCCCTCAGAGCACAATATTTAAACTGAGTAATGTAAAAAATTCCTAAGTACTGCACTATAAAACATCAATTATCCAATCATTTCATTTTTCATATCTTTTTTGTCCATTGTCTGTTTAGATGCTGGATCAAGCATGACCACCAGATAATTATAGTTGGAAGGCAAATAACCAAGTGCCGGATAATTGATAATCTACTGTATACAAAAGTTAAAATTCTGAGAATAAAAAATAGTAAAAGAGAATCCATAGGTCTCTAATGTAGAATTCAAATGAACAGCATTACTATCCAACCTTTTCCACATTACTGCATCCTTTTCTCCAATCACATGAACAATTATACCTTGAATTTGCTACTGTATTGATATCAACACTGTTAACCCCTTTCACTGTCCATCATGTAAAGCTATGTTATTGATGCCAGGGTTCATCATGCAGATCTATGTCATAAGCTCAGCTCACTTGTATAAGCTGTGAGTGGTAAATTTTGGCAAAGATATGAAAAAATGTGTATGTCTGCACAGTATGTACATAAAAAATTTCTGCCTCACACAGTGAATGAGAAAAGCCTAACTCTGACCTTGTGTTTGTTTTTATATAGCAACTTTGAGGTGTTTTCTAGGGTTGTTTTTATAATTTTATTGGGTGTTTCTTGGTATCATTTGATAGAATGAAAGACACTACTGAAATAGAGATGGTCATAGTTAGTTCCAGGACCAGAAGTAGCTTGAAATTGGCCTCAAAGTAACAAAAATATTAGTTGTGCCAATATTCATGATGATGGGTAAGGGCTCACCCCCCCTACACTACTTGGTCTGAATTACGGGATTTTACTAGGTCTGATTCAATTATTGAGATATCATAAACTATAGCCAATCATTCCTGGTTATATTTTATTATCCAAGAAATAGGATAAATCTTTGATGATGAACTCAAAATGGTAGGCAAGTGTAATATAGGAGAGGCCTGGGGATGTGATTAACAAACAGAGGAATTTTTGTTTTAGTGCCTGGGATGTCTACAGTGCTTATTTTGGTTTGTCTTTAAATTGGAATTTTTAATTTCACATAAAATTGGCCAAATTCCCAACCACTAGGCACTGCATAGGGCAGTTTTGATAGTTGAATGGGCAGTTTCCTGTGTTCATTTGACAGAATGGGAGGCATACAAGGAAATAGCTAAGAATTTGATCAAACTGAGTAATAGAATTGGCTTAAAATATGACTCAATGTCAGCAAAATTGCCAATGCAAAAATTGCATCTTGACTGCTAACTTTGTGCCTGCATAATTCCATAAGTTTTCCATTAAATTTTATACTTTTGGTGTCATTACCTTCAAAAATTATTCTCTATCATTTCAAGAAAAAAAATTTATTTTCTGGAAAAACATGGACACCGAGCACTTTTAATCTTGGGGGTCTGGACAGTGAAAGGATTAAAGTGTAAAAAAATAGTACTGTACTGTAATACTGCATTTTTATACAACAGAAGATGTATATAATACAGTACGGGACATTACTGCTAAAATATTCTGAATGCCTTCTGCCAGTTTAGTAAAGAATAATGAATTTTACTATGAAATGTTTTGTACCTAAAGCCAGCTTCATTGAAAGAAAAACATTAATAGTGAACATATATACTATAAGCTATAATTCAAACCAACCAGCAACATAGCCGTAGTATGCAGTGTGGACAGCAATTGCTCCACCCATACTGTGGCCAATGAGCACACATGGTGGCTGCTGGGACCCATATACAACATCCACTACACGACCAATGTCACTGCCAATAAGAAAATATTATGTACATTAAAGTCATTAATATAATGAAAGAAAAATTTTAATTGTAAAATGATTATCTAAAAAAATTTTGATAGTGCAGGAAACCATAGTGATGATTAAAGAATATATAAATAACTAAAAAAAGAAAATCAAGGCCTGTTATCCTGAGTGTAAATGGAATGGAGCGAAAATAAACACAGCTGAAAACTTTGAATTGTATTTTCCTTCACCAATTATCAACAGAGTTATGTACACTATGTACAGCAATAGGTAATATAAGTGCACGCCATGGTAAGCCAAGGCAACAATAGAAGCCGAAAGACAGAGACCACCGTGCTTCAACCAGCAGAATGAATATGACAAGGGTGAAAACGTGAGTGCTTCCACATCACCTTCACAATTACCAGACCCACATTATGATTGGCTGAACCTAGGTACTGATCTGACAATGGGGCCCCCTATCGTCAAACCCTTAGCACCTGGTTCGCTGGTTGGGGAGGCAGCCTAATATGAGTGTGTGTACATGCGCCGAATAAATGTAACATACTCTTTGTATGTCACAGTTGTCAAGGATATTTGAAGGTATTTAAAGTATTTTGGGGGTTGCTGAATTCTAAAAAGGCAGTAGGTTTTTCAAACTGGCTATAGTTTGCGATATATTGCATACCTACCCTCAATTAACAGGGAACTTAGCCATAACATGTGTATATGTATATGTAGTGACAATTTGTATATACAGATAAAGATTAGAATTTTATTTTTAATTCACTTAATATTTAATGAAAGGAGCTGTATAAACAACAACCATGTGACAATATTGTAATCTTTATTTTGTCACGTTATCCAGAAAAAACATGAGTTCTGCTTAAACAATCCCAATAAATTTTGCTACATTTGTAGTGAATCTTTCTTTCTTTCAACACGTCGACCGTTTCCCACCGAAGCGGGGTGGCCCAAAAGGAAAAACCAAAGTTTCTCCTTTTACATTTAGTAATATATACAGGAGAAGCAGTTACTAGCCCCTTGCTCCCGGCATTTTAGTCGCCTCTTACGACACGCATGGCTTACGGAGGAAGAATTCTGTTCCACTTCCCCATGGAGATAAGAGGAAATAAGAACAAGAACTAGTAAGAAAATAGAAGAAAACCCAGAGGGGTGTGTATATATATGCTTGTACATGAATGTGTAGTGTGACCTAAGTGTAAGTAGAAGTAGCAAGATGTACCTGAAATCTTGCATGTTTATGAGACAGAAAAAAGACACCAGCAATCCTACCATCATGTAAAACAATTACAGGCTTTCGTTTTACACTCACTTGGCAGGACGGTAGTACCTCCCTGGGCGGTTGCTGTCTACCAACCTACTACCTAGGATTTGTAGTGAATACCCTTTGCAAAAACAAAGAAAAACATCACAGATTTTATAAAACAAGCATATCTTGCTTATTTTGGAGTGACATTTGAAGAACAAGACATGTCTTGGGTTCCCCTTAGTGCCTGCAAAAATGTGTAGAATGCTTATGACAGTGGAAAAATAGGCAAAGGAAAAGTTTAAACTTTGGTGTGCTTATGGCGTGGAGAAAGCCAAAAAAACCCACCACAACGTTGTTATTTCTTCATGGTGAATGTGAAAGTTTTCAGTCGATACAAGAAAGTCAAGTGGGAATATCCTGATTTGGAGTCAGCAAGGAGACTTGTGCCACACAGCAAAGACATTCCCATACCAGTGTTTACAACACTGCCTGACCTTCCATTGTTAGATGTTGAAGAAACTCAGAGTTTAGGATGTAACACAGGTAATAGCAGTGTAAGTGAATATGAAGTAAGCATTTCAACACCCCAGTAGTTCTCTCAAGAACAACTCAGTGATCTGATACGTGACCTGTCTGTCAAAGCAAGCATATGAACTCTTAGCATCCAGATTAAAGAAAAGCACTGTCTACAACATGAAGTTAAAATAACAGCTTATCTGACAAGAGAGGTTGAAACTCCTTCCTTACTTCAGCTAAAATGAAGAACTTGTGTACTGCATTAACATCCCTGGACTACTACTTCAAATGGGACTTGAATATCGACCATAAGATTGGTGGCTGTTTATAGACAGCTCCATTAGAAGCTTGAAATGTGTCTTATTGGATAATGGTAACCAATATGAATCTCTTCCAGTTACTCACTCAACAAAACTGTGCTGATGACCAACATAGAAGAAAATTGTATAAACGTTTTCATATGCAATAATTAGTGGTATCTGAATTATTTATCTATGTTGATCTGTTATTATACAGAATGAAGTGCTTGTATGCATTACATGATTTGACTTTTCATGATCTAAAAAATCATTTCAATGCAATCTGTAAGTTAGCTCTGCCTGAACAATGTATTTTTCACGTATTTTATGTTTTTCAATGGGATACTAAATTTATCAAAAACTAGAGCCAATCAAGCCAAACTAATGACATATTCAGAATGTGCACCACAAACGTACCCTAAAATTTGTGTAATATCATTGGCCAGAAAATGAGAGCAGACCTGCATGCACTAAACTTGCATGGGTCATACAGAAAAACAAATGAAACGGGACAACAATAAGATTTTTTTTTTCAATTCATCGGCTGTCTCCCACTGAAGCAGGTGACTGAAAAAAGAAACACTTTCATCATCATTCACACACAATCACTGTCTTTGCAGAGGTGCCCAGATATGACAGTTTAGATGTCACTCCAAACAGCCAATATCCCCAAACCCTCCTTTAAAGTACAGGCATTGTAATTCCCACTCCAGGACTCAAGTCCAGCTAACCGGTTTCCCTGAATTCCTTCACAAAATATTACCCTGTTCACACTCAAACAGTTCGTCAGGTCCCAAAAACTATTCGTGTCCATTCACTCCTATCTAACATGCTCACACATGCCTGCTGCATGTCCAAGCCACATGCACACAAAAACCTCTTTTACCCCCTCCCTCCACCCTTTTCTTGGATGACCCCTACCACTCCTCCCCTCCATTACAGATTTATACACCCTCCAAGTCATTCTATTTTGCTCCATCCTTTCTAAATGACCAAATCACCTCAATAACCCCACTTCAGCGCTCTGCGTAATACTTTTTTTTAACTCCACACCTCCTCCTAATTTCCACACTACGAATTCTCTGCATAATATTTACAATCACATTGCCCTAAGACATGACATCTCCACTGTTTCCAGCCTCCTCCTTGCTGCATCATTCACAACCCAAGCTTCACACCCACGTAAGAGCGCTGGTACCACTATACAGTGGTCCCTCGAGTAACGAACACCCCGCAAATCGTACAATTATATAAGTATAATATTGTAAGTGCTTGTGGAAGTGTATTTTTGGGGGTATGAAATAGACTAACCTACGTGACATTATTCCTTAAGGGAGTAAATTCGTTCGGTAATGGCACTTGAGCAGGCTTCTGGAATGAAGTTTTTTCGTTACTCGGGGGTCCACTGTACTCTCATCCATTCTCTTCTTTGCCTCCATGGATAACATTTTTTTTTGTCTCCACAGACACCTCAATGCACCCCTTACCTTTTTTCCTTCATCAATTCTATGGTTAACTTCGTCCTTCATAAACCCACCTGCTGACAAATCTACTCCCAAATATCTGAACACATTCACTTCTTCCATACTCCCTCCCTCCAATGTGCTACCCAATTTTTCTTTACCTAACTCATTTGATACCCTCATCACCTTACTCTTATCTATGTTCACTTTCAACTTTCTTTATTTACACACCCTCCGAAACTAGACCACTAACCTTTGCAACTTCTCTTTAGAATCTCCCAAAAGCACAATATCATCATCAAAAAGAAACTGTGTCAACTCCCATTTTGTATTTGATTCCCCATAATTTAATCCCACCTCTATCCCCAAAACCGTAGCATTTACTTCTTTTACAACTCCATCTATAAATATGTTAAACCACCATGCTGACATTACACATCCCTGTCTAAGGCCTACTTTTACTGGAAAGAAATCTCCCTCTACAATACACACCCTAACCTTAGCCTCACTATCCTCATAAAAACTCTTTACAGCATTTAGTAACTTACTACCTATTCCATACACTTGCAACATCTGCCACATTGCTCCCCTATCCACACTATCATATGCCTTTTCTAAATCCATAAATGCAATGAAAAACATCCCTACCTTTATCCAAATATTGTTCACTTATATGATTCAACGTAAACACTTGATCTACACATCCCCCACCCATTCTAAAGCCTCCTTGTTCATCTGCAATCCTGCTCTCTGTCTTACCTCTAATTCTTTCAACAATAACCCTACCATACACTTTACCTGGTATACAGTGGTCCCTCGGTTTTCGTGCATCTCCAAACTCGAACATTTATTTAAGTGTATTTTCGTAAGTGCTGTTGCAAGTGTATTTTTGGGGGTCTGAAATAGACTAACCTACGTGACATTATTTCTTAAGGAAGTAAATTCGTTCGGTAATGGCGCTTGAGCAGCATTCTGGGACGAATTTTCGGCGAAAACCGAGGGACCACTGTAGTACTCAGTAAACTTATTCCCCTATAATTTTTACAATCTCTTTTGTTCCAGTTTCCCTCGTATAAAGAAATTATACACGCTCTCTGCCAATCCCTAGGTACCTTCCCCTCTTTCATACATTTATTGAACAAAAGTACCAACCACTCCAAAACTGCCTCCCTCTCTTCATCAACATTTAACAGTTCCTCAAAATATTCCCACCATCTTCCCAATACCTCCAACTCCCCATCTACTAACTTTCCTTTTCTGTTTTTAGCTGTCAAATCCATTCGCTCCCTAGTAAGATGTAATCACTAAAATGGATGTAGTGTCTGAAGATAATTTCCTTACTATGGGCAAAATATAAGATAACTACCTGGTTTTGATGAGAAATTATTTATGTATTAAAACAAAACTACTGTACAGTATATGTATTCTAATTTATTTACTCATGAATATATATTCTTATCAGTTACATTTTGTAAAACCATAATGTAAGCTATAGTACCATTAAAAAGTTTTAAGGCTATATATTTTCTTAATACTCTGAGCATCTCCCACCAAGGCAGGATGACCCCAAAAAGAGGAAACACTTTCACTGTCACTCTTTCAATCACCATCTTGTCAGAAGTGTGCTGACATCACAGTTCAGATGGCCTAGTCAACCTGCAAATTCCCCACCCCTCCTTCAGAATGCAGGCAATGTACTCCCACCTCCAGAATTCAAGTCTGCCTAATCAGTTTTCCCAAATTCCTTCATAAATGTTACCTTGCTCACACTCCAACAGCACATCAGATCACAAAAAAAAAAAAAAAAAAAAAAAAAAAAATTGCCTCTACTCACGCCTATCTAATGCATTCACACAAGCCAGTTGGATAGCCTAACCCTAGCATCCAAAACTACCCAGATTTATACACCCTCCTAGAATCCTATTAGGGTCTATTCTAAATAATACTTTTAGTATCCCTACACCTTTTAGTCTCCAAGCTCCAAATTCTCTGCATATTTACATCATATATTGCCCACAAATATGACATTTCTACTACCTCCAGCCTCCTAATTTCAAATCAATGCTTCACACCCATACATATTGGTACCACAGTACTCTGGTGCATAACCCTTTTTGCCTCCAAGGATAAAGTTCTGTCTCCATAGATGCCTCAATGCACCACCCACCTAGTCAATTCTATAGTTCATCTCATTAACAATTTACTATTGACAATGTTAAAGTGACTACTGTGTTGTATACAAGAGCTAACCATAAGGACAACTGACATAATATGAGTATTATAGCCCGCAAAATTTGCCGACATTGTTAAAAATTAGAAAATGCAAGGAAATGGAAAACGTATTAAATACAGAAAAAGGCAATCCCTGATGTTTATTGTCAATTAGTAAACAGCCTTCAACTTCATGTCTTTATATTTCAGTAAGTACTGAGGGAATATTCTTTGGATTTCATTAAACATAGAAAAGTATGGTCTTTTTTTCGAGTTTTTTTTTTCTTAAAAATTGCACCACTGACAGCGCTATTAATTTCAGGGGTCACAACAGTGAAAAGGTTAAAGATAAATAAAATCTCATGTGACTACAATATATACAAATATGTAATTACCAACTAACTGTTCTCTATCAAAGAGAAGAGTATACTAGTACAAGTATACACACCAAGCAAGAGTTTCAGCAGAAAGATCCACATTGTCTGAGGTCTGAGTGTCTCCATGTCCTCGTTGATCAATGGCCATCAGTTGGCACTCTACCATCTCACTGACATTTTCCTGCAATGCATTATATGCAATTTCAAAAAATTTATATTATTAGAGATTACTTTATATTTAAATGTAGTTGTTACAACAAAGTGCAAAGTATTCAGAGTTTTTGAAGCACTGGATAAATAAGCATGTGTGTGTTTTTTGGTCATAAATAAAAAAAAATTGATACAGGAAGTTGAAGAGGTAATGAAATCTGTGAAATCAGGAGGCAGAATCTTGTATTCAACTTAAGCACATAAGGACAACATTTCTGACATACCATAACATTATTCTTTATTTTCAGTTATATATGCCTCTAGAACACAGTATTTATATACTGTACCATTACATTTTTCTATTTTCATTTTCAAATATATTTACCATATTTTTTGGCATAAAAGGCACTTTTTTCCCAAAAAAAAGTCTTGGAAAATCACCCTGTGCCTTGTATGCTCAAGGTCAGGGTCAAGGGAAGACTTTGGGTTATTGGCAATTGGTGTTTTTGGTGGTAACAATACATACCAGTAGTACTTTCTATATAATAATAAAATACCACATCCGCAAAAGTATGACTAACAAGTTATGACATTTTATATTGCATAGTAGGGCCCCACTTATACGGCAGGTTAGGTTCCACACTATCGCCGGAAAGCAGACATTGCCGGAAAGCAGAACGCAATTTTTTTCCATTTATAAATGCATATAAATGCCAGAAAACAAGTTTACACTAACTTATATTAAGTTAATAATAGAACTAGGCATTAATAAAAAGTAAAATACATACACAGTACATATTTCAAGTGAACCAATGTTGGGCTAAAGCATTTCCCCATGTTTGAAGTAGTGGTACCTCGGTGTACGTCCTTAATCTGTTCCAGGACCTTGGACTTGGTATACCAAACAGGATGTATACCAAACGAATTTTCCCATAAGAAATACTATAGGGAAAACAATTAATCCGTTCCCATGAAAAAAAAATTCTATTGTTATTGGCATATTATATATTGATGGGGTTGTATAAAATAATTTAAACACTGCTTAATACTAAAATATGTAATTTAAACACTGCTTAATACTAAAATACATAAATACAAAAGAATTAGATGAAATAAATGCAAATTTAACCTCACTTTACTTTGCTGAAAAGAGTTGAGTGCCTACTAGGATAGTGCTGAGAAGGGAGGAGAGGAAATGTTATTGTTTGGAAGGAGAGTCCTCTTCTCTTTTCTGTCTCTTTTTTCCTATTTGGACCTGGTTCAAGCTCCCCAGGTTTGACTTTTACTAAAAATCTGTCCAAAGAACTTTGCTTCTGCTTTTTCCTCAAGATGTTTCGGAAATGTGACATTGTCTGGTCATTTCAGACAATGCTATTACGGTTTGTTTGGACTTTGTTGGGGTGGTACTCTCTGCAAAGTTTTTGATGTCCATCCATTTGGCAAAGAATTCCTTGATTAATGAAGTAGGGGCTTCCTCTATCTCCTCTTCTAAGCCTGAAGAGAGTGCATCCATCTTAATCTTGTGTTCCTCCTTCCCAAGTTACTGCAGCTCCTCAGTGGTCAGCTCTTCCCTGTGCCCCTCCACTAACTCCTCCACATCGAGAGAGAGGTAAACAAGGGTAGTGCACGGTGCTGTGACTTATTTTGACCCAAGTTCTAGCATGCGAGTCGCATTCCAAACAAAGGTCGTATACCAAGCAAAAATGTTCGTGTCCAAACAGGACGCATACCAAGTTGGACTTATTCCAAAGCGGACATATACTGAGATACCATTGTATATACTAAAGCACCTTAAAACACATCTAAAATAATAAGAAACTACTGTACACAGTGTTAAACATTAAAAACAATAAAAATCTGAAAAACAATCATAATCTTGCAAAAATAAATTGTAAAACAAATACATTGCTAGTGCATTTACACAAGTGTTGCTTGCAAGCCATTTTTTCACCAACTTCAACATATTAGTATAAAATCTGAAGTTTTCATCAGATTCTGCTCATTTTAGTCTTATATGATTCATAAGAATGCACTCTTTTAATCTGTAAGAAAATAAATTTCAAAATCTTGCTACACACAAGAAATTTATTTTCAGAATATGCCTAAGTAAAGAGGTTAAAATGAAGCACTGACACATACATGTATAACAAAAAAAAGACACAATACCGTGACTGGAACAATACACAAATAACCCGCATATAGAAGAGAGGAGCTTACGACGACGTTTCGGTCCAACTTGGACCATTTACAAAGTCACACTAACAAAAAGGAGAGGAGGGAGTATATATAGGTAAGCAGACAGGGACGGGAACAAGAGAGGAAGTGTTGGAGGTGGTTGAGGCAACAGCAGCAGCAGTAACAGTAGTAGTAGTAGTGGAGTCAGTCATATGCTAAGAAAGAGGAGCACTGCAAGGGAGCTAGGGGCCCACAGAGGGTAGGAGCAAGAATGCAGAGGGGGGAAAATAATAAAGGACAAATAAGGCAGAAGAAAGAAAACCCAAAGGAGAAAGAAGAAATGGTCCAAGTTGGACCAAAACGTCGTTGTAAGCTCCTCTCTTCTATATGTGGGTTATTTGAGCACTGTCACAATATTGGCATACAGTACTTTAGTAAGACAGTTGAAGTAGGAAGTATACTATAAGCAATGATTGATCAAGACATTTAGCAAGGAAACATTCCATCATAAGTAGATTTTTCTTAGGATTGAAGAAGCTACTTGTGGCAAAACATTTCCTTAGTAAATGTCATAATTCGTGTAAAGTGCCTTTATGAAGCTACAACTTGTAATTATCACTCTAAATCTGTTCCACCAACATGTAGAATAAGATTTTATTCAGATTATTAACCCAAAGGATTTTTAATCTAGAATAACCCAACAATGTCACTATCATCAGACTGTCTAAGCTTATTTTCACTGTTTTTTAAACTCTTCCCAGGATGCAACTCCCACAAAAACTGACTAAAAGCCAGGTACCTACTTACTAAGATGAACAGGGGCAACAAGTGCAAGAAATGTGCCTGTTTCAACTCATCCAGGAACCAAACCCCAGCCCTTCAGTTGTGAACTCAGGCTAGTACCAACTGAGCCATTAGCACCCCATTCTTCATGTGTAGCTGATTTTTCTTTCTGTTAAACTTTTTAAGAATCATTCAATTATCATTTAACAGTGTATATGTATACTATGTCAACTTAAATAATCTTTAAATACTGTATCTAGTAAAGAGCATAAGAAAGAAGAATTACTGCAGGTCTAGCTGCCCATGCTGTTCAGGTCCAACTCACTCACTCATCAGATAAGTTAATTGGATTTTCAACCTGGAGGGTTAGCCGCCCAGGATAACCCAAGAAAGTCAGCACATCAATGGGAACTGTGTCTTATTTCCATTGAGGCCCTTTAATCTTGTCCCCTAGGGTGCAACCCACACCAGTCAACTAACACCCAGGTACCTACTTACTACTAAGTGAACAGGGCCAGCAGGTGTAAGGAAATATGCCTAATGTTTCAACCTGTACCTGGGACTGAACCACGGATACTCAGTGTGTGAGGTGAGAGCGTTGTCCACTGAGCCAAGGGTCCTGCAAATAAACCCGTCAAACTTATATTTAATTAAAGCTACTGACCATGGTGTACTATAAACAGTTTCAACTTACAGCAAAGAGAGACCAAGTGAGGGCTGAGTAGCCTCCACCATGCAAGAGAAGCAACAGAGGGCCAGCTGAGCCACGTTTGTATATGCGAAAAACATCACCACCTTCCAGGGTTACGTCTTCACTGCTGTCCCAGTATTTCTTCCAAGATGCTGGAGTGTAGTCCTTCCGTCCACTCATGCCTGCACGTCCTCGGACACCTCGCTTCATACTACAAAGAAGGATTTACATCCTAAATCGTTTGGAGTATGTTTAAGTTGCAGATAGTAGTAGTAGGTTGGTAGACAGCAACCTCCCAGGGAGGTACTACCGTCCTGCCAGGTGACTGTGAAACAGAAACCTAAAACTGTTTTACATGATGGTAGGATTGCTGGTGTCTTTTTCTGTCTCATAAACACGCTGGATAACAGGTATATCTAGCTACTTCTACTTACACTTTAGGTCACACTACACAGGCATGCACATGCATATATATACATACATTATTACCCCACTCTCTTGTACCCTCCCCTGTCTGCCTGCCTATAAATACCCCTTCCTCCGTCTCTGTGTGTTAGTGTGACTTTGTAAATGGTCCAAGTCGGGCCGAAACGTCGTCGTAAGCTCCTCCCTTTTATATGTGCGGGTTGTGTGTGTATTGTTCCAGTCACGGTATTGTGCCTTTTTTGTTATTTATACATACACACATCTAGGTTTTTCTTCTTTTTCTTAATAGCTCTTGTTCTTTTTATTTTCTCTATTGTCCATGGGGAAGTGGAAAAGAATCTTTCCTCCGTAACCCATGCGTGTCGTATGAGGCACTAAAATGCCGGAGCAATGGGCTAGTAACCCCTTCTCCTGTACACATTTACTAAAAAGAGAAGAAAAACTTTATAAAACTGGGTTGTTTGAATGTGCGTAGATGTAGTGCGGATGATAAGAAAGAGATGATTGCTGATGTTATGAATGAAAAGAAGTTGGATGTCCTGGCCCAAAGCGAAACAAAGCTGAAGGGGGTAGGCGAGTTTCAGTGGGGAGAAATAAATGGGATTAAGTCAGGAGTATCTAGAGAGTTAGAGCTAAGGAAGGGGTAGCAATAATGTTGAAGGATCAGTTATGGAAGAAGAAGAGGGAATATAAATGTGTAAATTCAAGGATTATGTGGATTAAAATAAGGGTCGGATGTGAAAAGTGGGTCATAATAAGCGTGTATGCACCTGGAGAAGAGAGGAGTGTAGAGGAGAGAGAGAGATTTTGGGAGATGTTAAGCGAATGTATAGGAACGTTTGAACCAAGTGAGAGAGTAATTGTGGTAGGGGACCTAAATGCTAAAGTAGGAGAAACATGTAGAGAGGGTGTGGTAGGTAAGTTTGGGGTGCCAGGTGTAAATGATAATGGGAGCCCTTTGATTGAACTTTGTATAGAAAGGGGTTTAGTTATAGGTAATACATATTTTAAGAAAAAGAGGATAAATAAGTATACAAGATATGATGTAGGGCGTAATGACAGTAGTTTGTTGGACTATGTATTGGTAGATAAAAGACTGTTGAGTAGACTTCAGGATGTACATGTTTATAGAGGGCTACAGATATATCAGATCACTTTTTAGTTATAGCTACAGTGGGAGTAAAAGGTAGATGGGATACAAGGAAAATAGAAGCAGTAAGTAAGAGAGAGGTGAAGGTTTATAAACTAAAAGAGGAGGCAGTTAGGGTAAGATATAAACAACTATTAGAGGATAGATGGGCTAGTGAGAGTGTAGGCAATGGGGTCGAAGATGTATGGGGTAGATTTAAAAATGTAGTGTTAGAGTGTTCAGCAGAAGTTTGTGGTTACAGGCGAGTGGGTGCGGGAGGGAAGAAGAGCGATTGGTGGAATGATGATGTAAAGAGAGTAGTAAGGGAGAAAAGTTGGCATATGAGAGGTTTTTACAAAGTAGAAGTGATGCAAGGAGGGAAGAGTATATGGAGAGAAAAAAAGAGGTTAAGAGAGTGGTGAAGCAATGTAAAAGAGAGCAAATGAGAGAGTGGGTGAGATGTTATCAACAAATTTTGTTGAAAATAAGAAAAGTTTTGGAGTGAGATTAATAAGTTGAGGAAGCCTAGGGAACAAATGGATTTGACAGTTAAAAATAGGAGAGGAGAGTTATTAAATGGAGAGTTAGAGGTATCGGGAAGATGGAGGGAATATTTTGAGGAGTTGTTAAATGTTGATGAAGACAGGGAAGCTGTGATTTCGTGTATAGGGCAAGGAGGAATAACATCTTGTAGGAGTGTGGAAGAGCCAGTTGTGAGTGTGGGGAAGTTCGTGAGGCAGTGGGTAGAATGAAAAAGGGGTAAGGCAGCTGGGATTGATGGGATAAAGATAGAAATGTTAAAAGCAGGTGGGGATATAGTTTTGGAGTGGTTAGTGCTATTATTTAATAAATGTATGGAAGAGGGTAAGGTACCTAGGAATTGGCAGAGAGCGTGTATTGTTCCTTTGTATAAAGGCAAAGGGGACAAAAGAGAGTGCAAAAATTATAGGGGAATAAGTCTGTTGAGTGTACCTGGTAAAGTGTATGGTAAAGTTATTATTGAAAGAATTAAGAGTAAGACAGAAAGCAGGATAGCAGATGAACAAGGGGGGCTTTAGGAAAGGTAGGGGGTGTGTAGACCAAGTGTTTACAGTGAAACATATAGGTGAACAGTACTTGGATAAGGGTAAAGAGGTTTTTGTGGATTTGGAAAAGGCGTATGATAGGGTGGATAGGGGGGCAATGAGGCAGATGTTGCAGGTGTATGGAATAGGAGGTAGGTTACTGAAAGCAGTGAAGAGTTTTTATGAGGATAGTGAGGCTCAAGTTACAGTGTGTAGGAGGGAAGGGGACTATTTCCCAGTAAAAGTGGGCCTTAGACAAGGATGTGTGATGTCACCGTGGTTGTTCAATATATTTATAGATGGGGTTGTAAGAGAAGTGAATGCGAGGGTCTTGGCAAGAGGTGTGGGGTTAAAAGATAAAGAATTAAATACAAAGTGGGAGTTGTCACAGTTGCTTTTGCTGATGACACTGTGCTTTGGGAGATTCTGAAGAGAAGTTGCAGAGGTTGGTGGATGAATTTGGTAGGGTGTGTAAAAGAAGAAAATTGAAAGTGAATATAGGAAAGAGTAAGGTGATGAGGATAACAAAAAGATTAGGTGACGAAAGATTGGATATCAGATTGGAGGGAGAGAGTATGGAGGAGGTGAATGTATTCAGATATTTGGGAGTGGACATGTCAGCAGATGGGTCTATGAAGGATGAGGTGAATCATAGAATTGATGAGGGAAAAAGGGTGAGTGGAGCACTTCGGAGTCTGTGGAGACAAAGAACTTTGTCCATGGAAGTAAAGAAGGGAATGTATGAGAGTATAGTTATAAAAACACTCTTATATGGGTGTGAAGCATGGGTGATGAATGTTGCAACGAGGAGAAGGCTGGAGGCAGTGGAGATGTCATGTCTGAGGTCAATGTGTGGTGTGAATATAATGCAGAGAATTCGGAGTTTGGAAATTAGGAGGAGGTGCGGGATTACCAAAACTATTATCCAGAGAGCTGAGGAGGGGTTGTTGAGGTGGTTCGGACATGTAGAGAGAATGGAACGAGATAGAATAACCGGAGTGTATAAATCTGTAGTGGAGGGAAGGCGGGGTAGGGGTCGGCCTAGGAAAGGTTGGAGGGAGGGGGTAAAGGAAGTTTTGTGTGCGAGGGGCTTGGACTTCCAGCAAGCATGTGTGAGAGTATTTGATAGGAGTGAATGGAGACAAATGGTTTTTAATACTTGACGTGCTGTTGGAGTGTGAGCAAAGTAACATTTATGAAGGATTCAGGGAAACCGGCAGGCCGGACTTGAGTCCTGGAGATGGGAAGTACAGTGTCTGCACTTTGAAGGAGGGGTGTTAATGTTTCAGTTTAAAACTGTAGTGTAAAGTATCCCTCTGACAAGACAGTGATGGAGTGAATGATGATGAAAGTTTTTCTTTTTCGGGCCACCCTGCCTTGGTGGGAATCGGCCGATGTGTTAATAAAAAAAATTAATAATAATAATAATAATAATAATAATATCTTTATTTACTACAAGTACATGTACAAGGTATACAGGCCTACCTGACATCAATGACATACTACTATATAGAAAGTCCCTTGTTATGCAGAGCATTTCGGGCAAATTAGGTCCTTGTCCCAGGATGCGACCCACACCAGTCGACTAACTCCCAGGTACCCATTTTACTGATGGGTGAACATAGACAACCGGTGTAAAGAAACACGCCCAATGTTTCTACCAGAGCTGGGAATCGAACGCGGACCCTCGCCGTGTGAAGCGAGAGCTTTAGCGATCAGGCCACGCGGCACCGTAATATCTTTATTTACTACAAGTACATTTACAAGGTATACAGGCCTAGCTGACATCAATGACATACTACTATACAGAAAGCCACTTGTTATGCTGAATATTTCGGGCAAATTAGGTCAGTTTTTGTCCTAGGATGCGACCCACACCAGTCGACTAACACCCAGGTACCCATTTTACACTGATGGGTGAACAGGGACAGCAGATGTCTTATGGAAACACGTCCCTAATGTTTTCCAGCCGTACCGAGGAGATTCGAACTCCGGACCTCAGTGTGTGAGCTGATGGCAATATACGGTGCTCCGTCTTATTTCACACAGCTAATCTTCTCAGCATAAAAACATATGATAAGAGCATACTGCAAGTAGGCCTACAAGCCAATGTTAAACCACTTCCACTCATATATTTTAATACCATACTTTCAAAGCTACTGGAGTGTTCTCCCCAATGACACTGCTTGGAAGTGTTCTGCTGATCAACTCTACTGCCAAACTAGAGCTTTCCCACATTCTTTTATATAGTTGTTAATTAAACAGGAGAGTAAGTGAATAAGACTGGCTTACCCAGGCACCCCAGGAGGACCCATGGGTGGCAGGTTGCTCTTGAGTAAAGACCGTCGTATGTCAGACATGTTCTTCTTCTTGTTGGGTTTGTAAGAGCCATTGACAGCTTACGCCTTGTTGAGCTCTGCTTCCCGGTGTCCGGAGAAGAAATATTGCTCGAACCTGGGTAATGAAAGAAAAGAGAACAGAAGTCCCTTTGTATATAGAAAATGAAACTAGAAGTTCCCAAATAGACCAGAGCCAAGCCCCAACAAAGAGGGACGCCCACACCCGCACCTGAGTTCAGCAACCAGCTTCCCATCAAAGCCGTTGAAGAATTATCCACAAAGGGGCAAAAAATGGAGCTGGCTAAAATTGAGCTGATGAAAAAGTGCCCCACGAGAACAAGCGTTCCAGAGAGAGAACGGGGAAATTTATCATTGATGCAGAAGTAAATCTTTTATCTTTATCAGGCGTGAGAGAGACGTCCACACTATGAAGGTTGGCGCAGTCCACACAGGTTCTTAAGTTAGTAAGGGCCACGGATAGCTTACAGCGTATCGAGCCCTGCTTTCCGATGTAAGTAAGAGATATTGCCCGAAACTGAGTAATGAAAGAAGAGAGAACAAGAATCCCTTTGTGAATATCGAAATGGTATATAATATCGACAGGTTGGTAAGTAAGACATATAGGCAACAGTTAGGCATCTTTAATCCGAAACGTTTCACCTAACGAAACACCACTACAGCCTATTGATACAGTAAACAAGATAAATGACTTCTTCTCAACTATAGGATCAAATCTTGCCAATAAAATTCCAGATACCAATGCCCGAGCAAGTGATTACCTAGATGGGAATTTCCCATCCTCCTTATATCTTGCACCTACAGAACCCACTGAAGTCTCCATGATAATCAAGTCACTTAAAAATAAATCAGGACATCTGTCTCAAGTTCCACCCTTAATATACAAACGAGCTGCTCAT
Source organism: Cherax destructor (assembly GCA_009830355.1). Taxonomy (NCBI): domain Eukaryota; kingdom Metazoa; phylum Arthropoda; class Malacostraca; order Decapoda; family Parastacidae; genus Cherax; species Cherax destructor. The sequence continues at coordinate 59,531 of WNWK01004514.1, read as the reverse complement.
GTCCTTTCATATCCTATTTCTTTACTTTTTAACAAATCATTAGAATCTAGCACCTTCCCAACACTACTCAAAACAGCAAGGGTTACACCAATACACAAAGGTGGTGACCCTACAGACGTAAATAACTATAGGCCTATATCAAATCTACCATTGCTATCCAAAATATTCGAGAAACTTGTGCACAAGAGATTATACTCGTTTATAACTACACAAAGCATACTCAACCCCTGCCAATTTGGCTTCAGGAAAAATAAAAGCACTAACGATGCAATAGTAAAATGATAGACCTGCTTTACACAGCACTTGAAAATAAGGAATATCCACTAGGACTTTTATTGACTTAAGGACAGCTTTTGACACAGTAAACCACGGCATCCTACTCCACAAACTTGACCACTATGGAATAAGAGGTCATGCACTAGCATACCTCAAATCCTACCTCACTAATAGGTACCAGTATGTCACTATTAAAGACACATCCTCCACGACACTACCACTAGACACCGGCGTACCGCAGGGAAGTGTCCTTGGTCCCCTGCTCTTCCTCTTATACATCAATGATCTTCCCAATGTATCACAACACTTGAAACCAATACTCTTTGCTGACGATACAACTTATGTCATCTCCCACACAAACCTTGCCACGCTTAACACCATTGTTAACGACGAATTAATAAAAATAGCAACATGGATGACTGCCAATAAACTTACACTCAACACTGATAAGACCTTCTATATTATGTTTGGCAACAGAACAGATGATCCACAATTAAACATTAAGATCAACTCTACACCTATTGCTAGACATAACGAGGGCAAGTTCCTGGGCCTTCACCTTGACAGCAGCCTGAAATTCAGCACCCATATCCAACACATAACAAAGAAAGTGTCCAAAACTGTGGGGATCCCTCTAAGATACGGTATTATGTACCACAATCAGCCCTACTCACACTATACTACTCACTCATCTATCCCTACCTCACATATGCCATTTGTGCATGGGGATCAACAGCAATTACCCACCTAAAGCCAATAATAACCCAACAAAAGCCGCAGTAAGAATTATCACACAATCCAACGCTAGGCAGCACACCCCCACTCTTCAAAGACCTAAACCTACTCACTGTCCAGAACATCCATACTTACTACTCTGCTATCTACATTTATAGAACCATTAATTCCAACTTTAACTCTGAGCTAAAACACTTTCTTGACAGTTGTGACAGGACCCATAGACATAATACCAGACATAAACATCTCTTTGACATTCCCCGTGTCCGACTAAATCTATACAAAAATTCAATGCGCATAAAAGGGCCTAAAATCTGGAACTCCCTGCCTGAAAACTCTAGAACTGCAGACACAACCTCCATTTTCAAAAGCACCGTTAAAAACATCTTATCTCACTTACGCACCCAACCGGTAGTTAACCATACGAAAACTACTTTATCTTGCACATATCCACAGCAAAATACACTTATTGATATCTGTGATTCTCCTTAATTTGCACATTACTAACCACAGCAAAATACACTTATTGATATCTGTGATTCCCCTTAATTTGCACAGTTCCAACCAAAATTCTAATACAACTATTGCTCCATAATACTTAAGCTAGTCATAAGTTTGCCTAAGATACTCCAATATAGAATCTATATTATGCCAATATATCACCTTTATCATTAATATATAAACTAATTGCTAACTTTTTATACTAATTGTTAAATTCTCAATGTTTAAATTCCAGTACCTAAATTTTGTAAACCTAACCTTACAATCTGTATATCCATTGTATAGCTATTGAGTAAGACCTATCATAAGACTGCCTGAAAAGCCTAGGCATACCTAGGCATATTATTGGCCATCTTGTAATATCAACTTTAATGTATAACTATAAGTACCCCCCACCTTGTATTACATGAAATAAAGGATTTGAATTTGAATTTGAATTGAACCTACACAGTAGGCTTCTTCAGTCAAGTACAGAAAGTAGGCAGGAGCAGTAGAGATGTGAAGATGATGTAATCAGTCCATCACCCTTGAAGTCGAAGATTTGAGGTTGTCAGTCCCTCAGCCTGGAGAAGAGTTCTGTTCCATACTCTGAAACAATGTGGAGGTCAAGCTTTTTTTAGGTAAGGTTCGTCGGTCAAGCGACAGCGTCGAGACTTATATACTGTCGTCGGGTGATGGACTGAATATATCATCTTCACATCTCGTCTCCACTGCTCCTGCCTACTTTCTGTACTCGACTGAAGAAACCTACTGTGTAGGCGAAAAGTTTCGGATTAAAGATGCCTAACTGTTGCCTATGTGTCTTACCAAGAATCCCTTTTAAATATAAAAAAAATATCAGAAGTTCCAAATAGACCAAATGGACCATCCCCCAGCCTTACTGAGTTCTACTTTCCAGTTTCTGAAGAAAGTAATAATGCTTAATTAAAGCTAGGCAGGATTATACAATTATTATAATCATGGGGGAGCGCTAAACCCGTAAGGATTATATAACGCTTGTAGGGGAGGGATGGAAGGTATTCAGGCTCAATTCAGGGAACTGAAGTACTGATCCAATTCCCTAGATCAAGAGCCCCTCCCTTGAGGGTAAAGCAAGGCAGGAATAGCGAAGGGAACAGAAGTTCTCTTCGAGAATATAAACGGGGAAAAAATAGTTAAAATTGACCCCACATTTAAGCCCGGTAGCACCAATGTCCCACAGTGAGGCAGTAACAGGCTTCCCATATTACAATAAAATTATTATAATAAAAACTATGCACTAAACCCACAAGGGTCCAGGCTTCCCATATTATTATTATAATCAAAAGAAGCGCTAATTATTATTATAATCAAATAGAAGCGCTAAACCACAAGGGTTATACAGCGCGGCAGGCTTCCCATAGGCCTTAGAAATTTGTAGAGCAGAAAAACAGGAGCTTATGTATGGCATTTCGACCATTTGCAGCAAGGATAAGATATTAAGATTTTTAACTTAGATTATTATTACATTCATGGTAAGTACTAAACACTTAGGGGTCATACAGCTCCTGGGCGAATGGAACTCATTCAGACTCGATTCAAGGCTTTTTAGCACAGGTCCAATTCCTCAGATCATGAGCCCCTCACTAGTATCAAGGAACCTCCTGTAAGGGGTTTTTAACTAAGAGGTTATCCACCCAGGATAACCCAGTAAAGTCCATGCATCATTGGGAACTGTAGGTCTTATTTCCATCTGAGTCTTTTCCAATTTAGGGATATATCTTTTTCCCTAAGGTGCAACACATTGTTGATTAACACCCAGGTGCCTATTTAGTGCTAGGTGAACAGGGGCAAGGAAACAGGGCAAGGAAACATACCTATTTCACCCATGCCCGGGAGTAATCTCCGGTCCCTTGGTATGAGGAGACATTATCAATAAAGCTACGACCACCCAGTGTATAATGAGGACATTTGCCTCATGAGAATGTGGAAATTTGCCACCAATGTTCAGGACCGAGTAGAGCATGGCATCTCCATTCCACCTACACTGCCAATGAGCTCTCAAAATTAAGTTTTTATGCTTGGTTGAAGAGGTTTAAAACCTATTGACTACATAGTTTATACAGCTGGATTGAATAAACTGGTCAAGAATACTTAACTCTCTAAAACAGATTAAAATGAACTCTCAGCATATATAAAAATAAACATACACCACCTTGTCTCATTTCACCAGATATTGTGAGTTAGTTCCTATTCCAGACAAGACTGCCGAGACAGTAGCTAAAGTGTTTAAGGAACGTATAACCAATGGAAATAAGTCACTCTGTCTGACTTTTTTGGGTTATCCTAGGATCTCTACACATATGCTGCTATGTATGATAATGTATGTAAATGTATTTGTGTATACCTGAATAAACTTACTTACTTACTTACTTACTTGGTGTTAAGTTTTACCCTTCGTTAAATTATTTTCAAATGTAATTTAACTGGTACCACTCGCCCTGTTACACTTTGATAATTACATTTTTTATGAATTATTTTATAACTTGTACCTGTTTTTTAAGTTCCCATGTTTATTAGACCTTTAAAAATGTAATAAAAAATGAAACTATGTAGATTTTAAGTACAGTCTGAGTTTTGTCCATAATATGCATCCTATGGGTCTTCAGATTATTTTATATTTTGTGTGTACAGTAATTTTTAAATAAAGATTTGTATTTTTATACCCTGCAGCCCTATGAAACCCTCCTGCAACTTTAGTAAGTTTATTTAGGTACAGATACACATACGTACAGTTATACAAATTTAGGTGATTACAATATCACATACAGTAACATGTATATTACTAGGCCCATGGCCTGGTAGCCAAAGCTCTCGCTTTACATGCTGAGGGTCCATTCTTCAATTCCCACCAAGGGTGGAAACATTGGGCGTGTTTCCTTACACCTGTTGTCACTGTTCACCCATCAGTAAAATGGGTACCTGGGTGTTAGTCAACTAATGTGGGTCACATTACAAGGGGACACAACTGGAAGCTGAAGACTCAGATGAGTCAAAGGGATGTTAGGAAGCATTTCTTCAGCCACAGAGTAGTCAGGAAGTGGAATAGTCTAGAGAAAGATATAGTGGAGGCAGGAACCATACATAGTTTTAAGACGAGGTATGATAAAGCTCATGGAGCAGGGAGAGCAGAGACCCAGTAGCGGACAGCGAAGAGGCGGGGCCAGGAGCTGAGTCTCGACCCCTGCAACCACAATTAGGTGAGTACAATTAGGTGAGTACATCCTGGGCCAAAATTTACCAGAAATGCTCTCCATAACAAGGGGCTTTCTATATAGTAGTATGCCACTGATTGTCAGCTAGGTCTGTATCCTTTTACATGTACTTGTAGAAATAAAGATGGGTGGGGGATGTAAGTGTGGACTGTGGTTTGTGTTGGGATAGTGTTTGGTTGTGGGGTTCTGGGGGCGGTTGTGTTTGTGCTTGTTGCTCTGCCTTGCTCTGGTTGCCCTCTGCTGATTCTGCCCATGTCTCTCCTCCTAACCCCTTCCACCTCTGTGTCCTCTCCCTCAGCTTCTGTACTCACCTAATTGTGGTTGCAGGGGTCGAGACTCAGCTCCTGGCCCCGCCTCTTCGCTGTCCGCTACTGGGTCTCTGCTCTCCCTGCTCCATGAGCTTTATCATCCCTCGTCTTAAAACTATGTATGGTTCCTGCCTCCACTATATCTTTCTCTAGACTATTCCACTTCCTGACTACTCTGTGGCTGAAGAAATGCTTCCTAACATCCCTTTGGCTCATCTGAGTCTTCAGCTTCCAGTTGTGTCCCCTTGTTTCTGTGTTCCCTCTCTGGAACATCCTGTCACTGTCTACCTTGTTGATTCCCCGCAGTATTTTGTATGTCGTTATCATGTCTCCTCTGACCCTTCTTTCCTCCAGTGTTGTTAGTCCTATTTCCCTCAACCTTTCTTCATAGGACAGACCCCTGAGTTGTGGAACTAACCTTGACGCAAACCTTTGCACTTTCTCTAGTTTCTTTACGTGCTTGACCAGGTGTGGGTTCCAGACTGGTGCTGCATATTCTGTTAATGTTCTGTCTCGGTCCAGGAACACCCTCTTGTATGTTGACGATTCCTTCAGCTGTGGTTTCTCTTGCAGGTTCCTGTTTTGCACTGTTTCTGTCTTGAAAATCAGCTTGACTAGCCGATGTCTCCCCTTCAAGTACCCCCCTATTCTCCGAAAATTTACTATCTCAGTTATGTCCTCATCGCCTATTGCTTTGATGATGATTTCAATCTCCTGGTTTTCTTTCCACTGTCGTTCATTGTGTGTCCTCCCCTCGCTCTCCTGAAGCCCATGAATAAACAGTGACTTACCCCTCTCCTCCTCCCACTGCCTTTCCCTCTGTGTTTCCAGGTCCCGTTTGTACATGGCCGTTGTCTCCCTTATTTTTTCCTGTAGCTCTTGGTGACATGGTCGTGCCTCTGCCTGTGACCTATCCCCCTCACCACCCTATCCCCCTCCTATTACTATCCCTACTCCCAACTGCACTCCCCCTTCATTCCTCAGCCCTAATTGGTGCACTGATAGGGCCTTAGCATAAGTTTTGTCTCCTTCCTTTTCGTTTGACTCCTTGATCAGTAGGGGTGTACCAGCTTGGGATGCTGTGTCTCCTCTGGGCAATAGCCCTGTAACTCGCTTCAGCCTATTTACCTCATATTCTAGGGTCCTTATCCTGGCTTCTGTGGCTTTGAATTGTGACTTCCATTTCTTCTTCTCCTCCTCCACCCTCTTTTGCAATTTTAAAGAAAACTCTGCCTCCATCATTTTCTCCAGTTGCACTGAAAGCTCACATAGTTTGCCCTCCCACTCTTGTTCCATCCTTCTACATTGCTCTTCCATCCATTCTTCCCTACCAGAACCATTTTCCTCCAATCCTTCGACTTCCCTTCTGAGCCACCATTTGTGTGTACTCACCTAGTTGTAGTTGCAGGGGTCGATTCACAGCTCCTGACCCTGCCCTTTCACTGGTCACTACTAGGTCACTCTTCCTGCTCCATGAGCTTTATCATACCTCGTACTCACCTAGTTGTAGTTGCAGGGGTCGAGACATAGCTCCTGGCCCTGCCTCTTCACTGGCCACTACTGGGTTACTCTCCCTGCGCCATGAGCTTTATCATACCTCTTCTTAAAGCTATGTATGGAACCTGCCTCCACTACATCGCTTCCCAAACTATTTCACTTCCCGACCACTCTGTGACTGAAGAAATACTTCCTAACATCCCTGTGATTCATCAGAGTCTTCAACTTCCAACTGTGGCCCCTTGTTGCTGTGTCCCATCTCTGCAACATCCTGTCTCTGTCCACCTTGTCGATTCCTCTTAGTATTTTATATGTTGTTATCATATCCCCCCCCTATCTTTCCTGTCTTCCAGTGTTGTCAAGTCGATTTCCCTTAACCTCTCCTCGTAGGACATACCCCTTAGCTCCGGGACTAATCTTGTTGCAAACCTTTGCACTTTCTCTAGTTTCCTTACATGCTTGGCTTGGTGAGGGTTCAAAACTGGCGCTGCATACTCCAATATGGGCCTAACGTACACAGTGTACAGGGTCCTGAATGACTCCTTATTTAGATGTAGGAATGCTGTTCTTAGGTTTGCCAGGCACCCGTATGCTGCAGCAGTTATTTGAAGATTGAGACACTTATGCAACACTTGGGTATCTTTATTGAGGAAATGTTTCGCCACACAGTGGCTTCATCAGTCCAATACAAAGCAGAAAGGTGTAAGGAGAGGAGGAGTTTGAGGTAATCAGTCCCTCAGCCTGGAGTCGATGTGTTTAGTCCATCAAACTTGTAGAAAGTACAGCATAGGGCCGTAGAAGTGGTTTATATACTGTAGTCAGGTGAGGCGAAGCAGGAGTAGGCGGAGTCATTGTGGTACCATCCACTAGTCGAAGTAAAGGATGGTACCACTACATCGACTAGTGGTTTGAGGTAATCAGTCCCTCCAGGCTGATTACCTCAAACTCCTCCTTTCCTTACACCTTTCTGCTTTGTATTGGACTGATGAAGCCACTGTGTGGCGAAACGTTTCCTCAATAAAGATACCCAAGTATTGCATAAGTGTCTCAATCTTCAACTTGTCGGTTTTCAAAACTATTTATCACAGCAGTTATTTGGTTGATGTGCGCCTCAGGAGATATGTGCTGTAATAAAGAATCTTAATTCTAATTTGCTATTCTGTTTTTCAATAATGTTTGTACTAAGAGAGGCAATACAGACAATCCTTCCCAAGCTACCACCACCAGAAATGACTTTTCAAAGGAAGGATAGCATGGGATTGGGGCAAGTGTGGAGGAAAACAACCACCACTGTGCAGGTCAAAATCTGAGGACAGGTTTGGTCCAGTGATCAAGGTGATGAAATGATCCTCCAGGAGCACAATACCAACCTGGTGAACACTGAAGAAGAAACACACTTTTGTTAGTAGCATTTCACTTCCTCTCTGGGCGGTAAGATACACGTTAACATACCCATAGAAATGAAGCCATTTAAGATGACCCAGCACCAAGATCAATTTGGGATGGAAAACCTACAGAAAAAACCCTACCAACCCAGCTCTTTGATACTTATTGACTAGGCTGCTCTCTGTGGAGTGTGGAGCTCAGGAAAAAGTTCTTTGACAGTGGTGATTCATTATGGTTTATCAAGTGTGGTTGATGATTAAGAATATTGTGAATTTTGAGAAAACAGGTACAGTAATGTGTAATATTTTGGGTGTATATGACATTTGAGAATGTTAAAGTACATTATAATGTAATTTTTATAAAGTCATGGTTAAGGGCATTGTGTGAAGCATGAAAAAAAGACTGAAATATTAAGGAATTGTGCATTAGAATAAATACAGGAAATCTACTCTTCTTCTTCTTCCTCAATACTGCTTCTCATGACCTAAGCCTGATGTTCTGCTTCCTAAATTCATAATAACCACACATTAATGAAACAAACAGATATAACAGAAGTTTTAATATTTTGATGAATCACTGTAAACACCCATAAATTGTATTAATAATTAACAATCCTTACCTAACCACAATGTGATGCTCATTGCCATTAAGGCAATACAATAGGTACTGAAGATAAGCTAAAATCTCAGTGATGATGTGCGAATGCAAGTGGAGGGACAGATAAGGCACTACCAGACTTAGGCTGCCAACCATTAACATGTAATATTTCTTATTACCGGTTTCAGGTTTCATTACTATTGCTACTTCATTATGATTATTTTAACACTACAAAATAAAATAAGTCTTGAACACTCTTACCTTTATTCACTTCATACACAAAAGAAAAAAAATGATCAATTAATGCATGTACAGTGGTCCCTCGGTTTTCGCCGAAAATTCGTTCCAGAATGCTGCTCAAGTGCAACAGCACTTACGAAAATACACTTACATAAATGTTCGAGTTTGGAGATGCACGGAAACCGAGGGACCACTGTATACATATCCACAACAAACACGCTCATCAACTGAAACCTTCTCACTTTTTTATTTTACATTAATTCTGATCTATTTCTCATTCATCTATTGTACATACACTTCAGTCATTCCCTTCACATTCTCAATATTTTTAAATGAAGATCCACTGATTTTGAAATATCTCAGCCATCCCTAACTGCTTTGTTTACCCTTTTTTTACAATGACCCCCCACATCTGCAGCTTTAAAAATTATTTACCAAAACTGCTTGTACTATACAATTCATTTTACTATTCAGATTTAATAATATTGGTAGAATTACCGACAATATGTTAAGTAAAAGGACACAAATGCAACTAATGTGACATTTTATTGTGGCAACGTTTCGCTCTCCAGGAGCTTTCTCAAGCTATTTGGACACCCTTCTTCGCGCTCACAGCCTTCGCAACAGACACTACTTCCTTCAAGATTGCCTGGCCGAAAAGGTGATCCCTAAGTCTACTCCTGCACAACTCTCCAACTCCAAGCACCCTTTCTCTCCAGCTACTCAAGCCTACTTAACTGAGTGTGCTGAAGAACTTTCTAACATCGCTAAGGAAACCTTTGATACTGCTCGAAATATGAGGGCCAACCTTCAGACTGACCACCACACTGCTGAGCATATTCTCAGTAAAGTCACCACAGCCAACCTCCAACAGAAGATTAAACTCAATCGCAAACTTCAGTACCTCTGCAATAATAGTCGATGGAAGGAAATGGGAAGAGAATCCTTGATAAATAACTTATCATCACGCACCTTAACTGACTACGAGAAACAAGCGCTCAGTCTGGGTCTCAAATTTACCACTAACATACGAAAACCAAACTATCAACTGAATTTAGTCACCAGAAACCACAGATACAGTGACAGCAACTTCCAGAAGGGTTATATACAGGGCATTCTCACCGCAGCTTTATGTGAACCTTCTTCTACTAATCTTCCCAGGCGATATATCAATGCTCTGAAGGGCCTTGCTAATGACCCAAATATTATCGTCACCACCGCCGATAAAGGAGGTGGAGTCGTCATACTCAACACCAGTGAATACAACACCAAAATGATGGACCTCTTGAATGACCAATCCACTTACGAACCCATCAACACACAACAGTGGGAAACACTCACTAAAGATTTCCTATATAAAACCAGACAAATACTGAAACGCACCAGTGAAGGAAAGAAACTTCTGTACTTGATACCCAGCAACCCTAAACCAGCACACATGTATGGCTTACCCAAGACCCATAAGCATAATATTCCTCTCAGACCAATCACATCAGGTATAGGCAGTGCACCACACAAACTAGCCGGAGTTCTTGCCAAACATCTTTCCTGCCTTCTGGGGACCATCAGCCCCGCTCATCTTAAACATTCAGGCGACCTTCTCAACCGCATCCGAAATCTCTCCATCCGAAACAAGAAACTAAGCAGTTTGGACGTGACTTCCCTCTTCACTAAAGTACCTACCACACAAGCCATCGAGGTTCTACGACGTAAAGTCAATCAGGACCTTAACCTTCCTCTACCTCCCGGAGATTTTGTTGACCTTATTGAACTCTGTGTTAATTTCAACTGTTTTTCTTTCAATAACAGGCTCTACAAACAAACATACGGCATGGGAATGGGGTCCCCCATCAGTGCCGTCTTAGCTAACTTGTACATGGAACACCTAGAGGCTGAACACTTCGCCAACATCATACCCTCAAGCGTCACTTGGGTACGTTACGTAGACGACGTCCTCGTAATAACTCCCAAACGTTTTGATGTACGGAATCTTCAGGCTAGGCTCAACGCAGTTGAACCGGCGATCCAGTTTACACTAGAAGAAGAGTCCAATGACAAACTACCCTTTCTAGAAGTCCTCATCCACAAAGTAGATAACAACCTAAAATTTCAAGTTTACCGGAAACCTACAAATAAAAATGATCTCACACACTTCTATTCCAGTCAAGATACTAAGACCAAAAGAGGCATCATCATCGGATTCTTCCTAAGAGCTTACCGAATTTGTAGTCCTGAGTTTCTTGACGAGGAATGTACATACATTCACCAAACCTTCACTGATTTACATTTTCCCTCCTTTTTCATCAAAGATTGCAAGAAAAGAGCTCTTCAGATCATTAATTCTCCACGCGTCAACACCACTCCAAACAAAGTTATAGTTCTTCCCAACAGCCAGGTTGCATCCAACATTTCTAAAGTATTTGCACAAGCTAACACTAGAGTCGCCATTGCTTCCAGTACTTCTATTAAGAATCTAACCAGGACTAAATCCAAGCACCATGAACCAGTCAACGCAGGGGTCTACACTATACCCTGTGGAGGCTGCGACAGAATTTATGTAGGAGAAACAGCAAGAAACCTCGAAACACGCATCAATGAACACATTAATGCATGCAGAAACGATAACCTGAACAACGCCTGCGTACAACACCGAAATTCCAACAATCATCTCATGAAATTCAAAGACGCCCGACTAGTAATCAAAGAAACTAATTTCCGTAGACGCAAATGCCTTGAATCAGCACTTATCTCTGTTTCTAACACAATTAAACAAAACAAAGGCAGCTTCACCATCTCTGAAGTCTTAGCAAGAATCCTCCTGAAAACAGTTAACCATACCATCACATAGTCTCTCCTGCTAATTCAACACAAGCACATCGTAGATGTGGAACACTCCTACAGGCCTTCTATATTTCAACCTCCAGCATAAAATATTTGTCTAACCTATTGTTATACTACCCAAGTATTTGTTTTATCACCTTTTACTCATGTGCATATTGATTGTTCTACCTTATTGTATTACTACTACTACTACTTATCACTACTACCTCGACCACCACTAGTATTTCACCTCACTTTGAGAGTATATAATAGCCCACTGTGTCCATGTAACGCTTGTAACGGCTTGAGAAAGCTCCTGGAGAGCGAAACATTGCCACAATAAAATGTCACATTAGTTGCATTTGTGTCCTTTTATTCAGATTTAGATGTACAGTGGACCCCTGGATTACGTACTGTTCCAAACTTGAACAATTATGTAAGTGTATTTTTGTAAGTGCTTTTGTAAGTGTACTTTTGGGGGTCTAAAAGGAATAATCTAATTTACATTATTCCTTATGGGAACAAATTCGTTTGGTAACGGCACTTGAAGAGCATTCTGGAACAAAATAATGATGTAATCCGGGGGTCCACTGTATTTAGCCACTTGCATAAAATATTTGGATGGTCAATGTCAGAAACAGAAAGCATGTACAGTGGACCCCCGAGTTTCGTACACCCCGGAAATCGTACAATTATGTAAGTATAATATTGTAAGTGCTTGTGGAAGTGTATTTTTGGGGGTCTGAAATAGACTAACCTAAGTGACATTATTTCTTAAGGGAGTAAATTCGTTCGGTAATGGCACTTGAGCAGGATTCTGGAATGAAGTTTTTACGATACTCGGGGGTCCACTGTACTTAGGTATGCACACATGTGAAAAAAAAATACAGTGGTACCTCGACATACGAGCAGCTCCCAACTCGAACAATTATGCAAGTGTATTTCTGTAAGTGCTTTTGTAAGTGTATTTTTGGGGGTCTGAAACGGATTAATCTAATTCACATTATTCCTTATGGGAACAAATTCGTTCGGTATCAGCACTCGAACAGCCTTCTGAAAAAAATTAAACTCGTAATTCGAGGTACCACTGTACACACACAAAAAAATCGATTAAAATACTAGGTGCAAGGGGCTAGTAACCCCTTCTCCTGTATAAATTATTAAATATAATTAAATATAATGCTAAGGTCTTGGGGAGAGGGGCGGGATTAAATTATGGGGAATCAAATACAAAATGGGAGTTGTCACAGTTACTTTTTGCTGATGATACTGTGCTTTTGGGAGATTCTAAAGAAAAGTTGCAAAGGTTAATGGACAAGTTTGGGAGGGTGTGTAAAGGTAAAAAGTTGAAAGTGAACATAGATAAGAGTAAGGTGATGAGGGTATCAAACGATTTAGATAAAGAAAAATTGGATATCACATTGGAGAGAGGGAGTATGGAAGAAGTGAATGTTTTCAGATATTTGGGAGTTGACTTGTCAGCAGATGGGTTTATGAAGGAGGTGGTTAACCATAGAATTGATGAAGGAAAAAAAGTGAGTGGTGCGTTGAGGTATATGTGGAGACAACAAACGTTATCCATGGAGGCAAAGAAGGGAATGTACGAAAGTATAGTGGTACCAACACTCTTATATGGGTGTGAAGCTTGGGTGGTAAATGCTGCAACGAGGAGGCAGCTGGAGGCAGTGGAGATATCCCGAGAATTCGGAGTGTGGAAATTAGGAGGTGGTGTGGAGTTACTAAAAGTATTAGTCAGAGGGCTGAAGAGGAGTTGTTGAGGTGGTTTGGTCATTTAAAGAGAATGGAAAGAGCAGAATGTCTTGGAGAGCATATAAATCTGTAAGGGAAGGAAGGCGGGGTAGGGGTCGTCCTCAAAAAGGTTGGAGGGGGTAAAAGAGGTTTTGTGGGCGAGGAGCTTGGACTTCCAGCAAGCATGGAGAATGGATGGAGACGTTTTTGGGACCTGATGAGCTGTTGGAGTGTGAGCAGGGTAATATTTTGTGAAGGGATTCAGGGAAACCAGTTAGCCAGACTTGAGTCCTGGAAATGGGAAGTACAATGCCTGCACTTTAAAGGAGGGGTTTGGGATAGTGGCAGTTTGGAGGGACTTCTAAACTGTCGTATCTGAGAGCCTCTGCAAAGACAGTGATTATGTATGAGTGATGGTGAAAGTGTTGAATGATGATGAAAGTTTTTTTCTTTCTTTTTGGGTTTTTCTTTCTTTTTGGGTCACCCAGCCTCGGTGGGAAACTGCCAATATGTTAAAAAAAAATTTAGAAAAACTTTTTAAAGTTGGGATGTTTGAATGTGCATGGATGTAGTGCATATAAGTGAGATGATTGTCAATGTTATGAATGAAAAGAAGCTGTATGTCCAATAGAACACAAAGAGTAATAGTAAACAGAGTAAAGTCAGAGGCAGCTACAGTGAAAAGCTCTTTTCCACAAGGTACGTACAGTACTCGCTCCCATCCTTTTCCTTATCCTCATATCTGACACAGACAGAGATGTAAACCACAGCACAGTGTCTTCCTTTGCTGACGATACCAGAATTTGCATGACAGTGTCATCCATCGAGGATACTGCAAATCTCCAAGCGGATATTAACCAAGTTTTCAAATGGGCCTCAGAAAGTAATATGAAGTTCAATGAGGACAAATTTCAATTACTCTGCTACGGAAAACTTAAGGATATAAAAACTGGATTGGAGTATAAAACAAATTCCAACCACACAACAGAGTGAAAAACTAATGTGAAGGACTTGGGAGTGATAATGTCAGTCTCACTTTCAAAAATCACAACAATGCCTCTATCACATCTGTTAGGAAAATGATAGGATGGATAATGGGAACCTTCAAAATAGGGATGCTAAGTCAATGATGATTCTCTTCTAATCACTTATTATCTCTAGGCTGGAGTATTGCTATACATTAACAGCCCCTTTCATGGTATGAGAAATTGCAGACCTGGAGAATTTACAGAGAACTTTCATTGTACATATAAGTACAATAAAGCACCTCAATTACTTGCTAAAGGCTGAAGTCCCTTGACCTGTACTCCTTGGAATGCAGGCAAGAAAGATACATCATAATATACACCTGGAAATCCTAGAAGGATTAGTCCCAAATCTGCACATAGAAATCACTCCCTACTAAAGTAAAATACTCAGCAGGTGGTGCAACATCCCCCATTGAAAAGAATGGGTTCCATGAGTAAACTAAGAGATAACACAGTAAGTGTCAGGGGCCCAAGACTGTTCAACTGCCTCCCAGCATACATAAGGAGAATTACTAATAGTCCCCTAGCTGTCTTCAAGAGGGAGCTGGACAGACACCTAGACCTTAGCATTCTGTAAGTGTTCCTGAAGCTGTACCTTGAAAAAATATATACAGTGGACCCTCGGTTTTCGTTGAAAATTCTTTCCAGAATGCTGTTTGAGTGCCGTTACCAAACGAATTTGTTCCCATAAGGACAAATGTAAATTAGATTAGTCATTTCAGACCCCCAAAAATACACTTACAAAAGCACTTATTAAAATACACTTACATAATTGTTCAAGTTTGGAGGTGAACGAAAACCGAGGGTCCACTGTATATATATAAAAAGGTTGAAATGTGGCATTTAGATAAAAAGTTATTTCAATGAGTGCCATTTTGTATTACGCAAGTTGTCCAAGAGTACTAAAGTGCTAGTCACCATTTTTTGAACATGTACACTCTACCGTGCTTATAACAGTAATAAAAAACTGCTGGCTGCTGGACTAACAACCCTCCTACAAACTACAGTGGACCCCCGAGTAACGAGCAAAATTCATTCCAGAAGCCTGCTCAAGTGCCATTACCGAACGAATTTACTCCCTTAAGAAATAATGTCAAGTAGGTTAGTCCATTTCAGACCCCCAAAAATACACTTACAAAAGCACTTACAATATTTTTTTTTTTTTTTTTTTTTTCAACAAGTCGGCCGTCTCCCACCGAGGCAGGGTGACCCAAAAAGAAAGAAAATCCCCAAAAAGAAAAAACTTTCATCATCATTCAACACTTTCACCACACTCATACATAATCACTGTCTTTGCAGAGGAGCTCAGATACTACAGCTGAGAAAAGTCCCTCCCAGCTGTCACTATCTCAGACCCCTCCTTTAAAGTGCAGGCATTGTACTTCCCATTTCAAGGACTCAAGTCCAACTAAATCAATTAACTGGTTTCCCTGAATCCCTTCACACAATGTTACCCTGCTCACACTCCAACAGATCGTCATGTCCCAAAACCATTCGTCTCCATTCACTCCTATCTAACACGCTCACACATGCTTGCTGGAAGTCCAAGCCCTCGCCCACAAAACCTCCTTTACCCTTCCCTCCAACCTTTTCTAGGACGACCCCTACCCCGCCTTCCTTCCCCTACAGATTTATACGCTCTCCAAGTCATTCTACTTTGATCCATTCTCTCTAAATGACCAAACCACCTCAACAACCCCTTTTCAGCCCTCTGACAAATACTTTTAGTAACTCCACACCTTCTCCTAATTTCCACATTCCGAATTTTCTGCATAATATTTACACCACACATTGCCCTTAGACAGGACATCTCCACTGCCTCCAGCCTCCTCCTCGCTGCAGCATTTGCAACCCATGCTTCACACCCATATAAGAGTGTTGGTACCACTATACTTTCGTACATTCCCTTCTTTGCCTCCATGGATAACGTACTTACAATATTATACTTACATAATTGTACGATTTCCGGGGTGCTCGTTACTTGGGGGTCCACTGTATCTCCATGCACCATTTCAAAATTATGAGCAGTTAGTTTGTTATGTTTAAGATCTATCAATTGCATGAGGTTAATTAAAGTCAAATGAGTGGGATACAATTGGAAAATTTGAACGTGATACAGAACTAGCTGAACAAATAGCTACTATAAATATCAACAAGCTTTAAGTAATGAGTGAGCACCATGAAAAGAACACCAGAAACTGCATACCATCTGGAAAAGGTACAATTTAGAGAATGAAAGAAAAAATGACAGGCAACCATTACACTAAAACTATCCCATGAGATGTGCATAAACTGAATAGCACCAGCAGCATATACTAAACTGGAAAAAATAGCATTGTATAGCCTCTTGTCTTATTTAGCAGTAGTGACCTCTTTGATACTCTGTACTACTTTGTGCATAAAGTCTTAATTTTTTATAAACACTTCTAATTGTGCAAATGTTTGATTCAATCACACAAAATTCACAGGCAGTTTCCATTACACATGCACCCCCCATCCCTCTAAGCATATCTAATAATTCCAATTTCTTCAACAGATTCATAGATTCATACATATTCTTATTAGCACTTCCAGCCTCACTAGTATTCTTCTTGGTTGCCATGGAAAATATCTAAATTAGGTTGATAAATTTAATGCTACAATTTGTGGTACCAATATTTTTGCGCGATGATCCCTTAACCCTTTCAGTTGCCATCACATGTTACTGATGCCAGGGTCACTCACATAGCTCTATGTTTTAAGCACAGCCCCTTCAAATAAGCTGTGAGCAGTAAATTTTGGACTAGATATGAGAGAATGGACCTGTGTAGTGAGTATGCAGTGTAAAAAAAAAAATCCTCCCCTACACAGTGCATGATGGGAAAAGCATAACTCTGACCTTGTGTTTGGTTCAAAATAGTGACTTTGAGGTGTTTTCTAGGATGGGTTTTACTGTTTTATTGTCTATTTCTTGATATCATTTGATAGAACTGAAGATATACTGCTGAAATAGAGATGATTTTGGTTGGTTTCAAACCCAGGAGTACTTGAAATTGGATTCAAAATAGTGGAAATATTCGATTTTTGCCAATTTTCCAGAGGACAGGCAAAGCTCCCCTATACCCGTCAGTCTGTTTTATGAGTTTTTAATAGGTCTGATACAATAATTGGGATGCCATAATCCATGACCAATCATTCCCGGTTATATTTTATTATCCGGGAAAAAAAAAAAAAAAAAGAGTGAATTTTCTATTTTTGTATGAATATGAATTCAAAATGGAAGGCAAATGTAATATTGGAGAGGTCTAGGGATGTGATTAATGAATATAGTAAATGTTGTTTTAGTGCCAGGAATGTCTACATTGATTATTCTGCACTACTTTTAAATTTGTATTTTTTTAATTTTGTGTAAAATTGGCTAAATTATTGACTTCTATGCATTTCATAGGGTAGTTGTAGTAACTAAGAATTTGGTTGAACAGCGCAAGAAATTGACTTAAAATAGGACTCAAAATGGGCAAAAATTGCCAATGCATAAAATGTGCTAAGACCTCTAACTTTGCACCTGCCTAATTCCGTAAGTTTCCATTACCTTTATATTGCCTTCAGGAAAAAGATTCTCTACAATTTTGGAAGTAATTTTTTTTTTAAAAGCATACACAGAGAAATATTAATTTCAGGGGTCTGGACAGTGAAAGGGTTAAGATTGTCACACTATAAATTTTTTTCACACTTTTTGGATTGAATTTTAACAAAATCACACAATGTTAAGTTGCATTGTAAGAGGGTTTACTGTAAAACTAAATCACACAAGTCAATTAAGAATAAAGAGGCAGATCCAATATTTGAAACTTAAACTCTAACACACTCGAATAAGTAATTTCAAATCCACTCATAAAACACAAATCTAGCACTTCTTTCTTTGCCCTATATACATACCTTCATACACAAACACACATTTAGTCATACCCTGCCTTACGTCATTAATTGGTTCCAAGAACTGTGACATAACCTGGTTTTTATGTAAACCGGACATAATGCTTTAAAATGACAATAAACACCGTAAAACTAGCATAAATAACTCATGAAAGAATATAGCTATTGCTAAACCTTAAAGAACACTAAAAACACATTTTAGTCATATTTGAATAATGAACACAATTAAAAAAAATTATGATGCAGGTGACATTGCTGAGTGAAGTGAAGTAGGACGTAATGGCATTCACTGAACTGAAATTTACTCTAGAAAAATGGCAAAAAGGCGAATTCAAAGTAGACCAAAATGACATAAAGAGGGGTATGACTGCATATGCTTATTAAAAAATAATGCTAACAAGTTGATAAATAAGACATATGAAACACCTGGGTATCTTTATTAAAAAAATGTTTTGCTTACCAGGGGCTTTATCAGTCTAATAAATAGGCATAAGAATGAAGCCTTTCAGTGGAGCCAGTGGAAGAAGTGGAGTAATAAAGCAGTAGTAAACATGCTCCCATATGGGCAGGACCCACTAGTGGAAGTAGGCCAAGCCCATTAGGTTGGCCAAAAATTTATCTAGAAAGTTATAGAGACATCCACTAGTTTCCTACCAAGAAGCCAGTGGAAGTAGAGCAATGCAGCGGTAGTGGATGTGGTCATATACAGTGGACCCCCGCCTAACGAGCACCCCGGAAATCGTACAATTATGTAAGTATAATAATGTAATCTGCAATGAAATAAAATTTGTTTGTTTGTTTGTTTGTTTGTAAGTGCTTGTGGAAGTGTATTTTTGGGGGTCTGAAATAGACTAACCTACGTGACATTATTTCTTAAGGAAGTAAATTCATTCGGTAATGGCACTTGAGCAGGCTTCTGGAATGAATTTTGCTCGTTAGGCAGGGGTCCACTGTATAGTTTACCTCTGCTACATCACTACGTACTTCTTCCACTTGCTCCATTTATGTATAAAGACTCCTTTCTCATATCTCTGAATTAGACTGATAAAGCCTCTTGTGGGTGAAATCTCTTTAAATAAAGATAATAAGGTGTTGCATGTGTCTTATTTACAAAAAAAAGTTGAAATGAAGTAGCAATAAATGTAAATGAAATACCATTACAAAACTGGTTAAATGCATATAAATGTTCCAGTCTCATTAGTCAAATTGTCAGTATGCCCATGTTAAAGTGCTATTTCAGTAATACTGTAATTAGCAAGTACCATATGTACCATATACAGTGGAACCTTGGTTTTTGTTTTTAATTCGTTCCAGAGAGTCTGATGAAAACCAAATTCGATGAAAACTAAAGCAATATTTCCCATAAGAAATAATGTAAATCCAATTAATCTGTTCCAGACACCCAAAAATATTAACAAAAAATATATTTTATAGAGAATAACTATAGTTTTACATACAGAAAACAATGAGAAATAAATATACAGTGGACCCTTGCTATTCGAACACTCCAAACTCGCCCTTTTATGTAAGTTTATTATTGTAAGTGCTTTTATAAGTGTATTTTTGGGGGTCTGAAATGGACTAATCTAATTTACGTCATTCCTAATGGGAATAAATTTGTTTGGAAACAGCACTTGAACAGCATTCTGGAATGAAGAATGTTCGAATAGTGAGGATCCACTGTAAAGAACTAATTTTAATGGATAAATGAACATTTAAATCAGTTTTACCTTTATTGAAGACTTGTTGGCGTATGGAAGACGGCGAGGAGGGGAGAGGGAGGAGAGGTTATCTCTACCACAATCACTACCACCCTCTACCACAACCACTACAACCCTCTACCACCATCACTACCACTCTCTACCACCATCACAACCACTACCACCCACTACCACCATCACTACCACCCTCTACCACTATCACTACAACCCTCTACCACCATCACTACCACCCTCTACCACCATCACTACCACCCTCTACCACCAACAAAGCCAGACTGACTCAGAATGCGTGCGTGGGATGCTTTGAAAAAGTCGTTGAACACTGAATTTAACGAAAACCAGGACAAATGAAAACCAAGGTTCCACTGTATCACCTCCATAAGGCAAGATATTCTATATTTTAAAGCTGCATAATTTTTAGAAAAAAATATCAATGAAAAAGACCATAATCCATCACTGTTTTGAAAACAACAACAGTTCATCACTGTATGACAGGATGTCCCTGCCAGGACTCAAGATGCTAAACACAAACACTATATACAGCTGAGTAAGTCACAACAGAGTGGCTGCAACAATTCACAACAAAAAATTGGAAATGAAAAGTGGACATCATCCAGTTTTCATTTACTGTTTATGAATTAGTTGTCAATTATCTACAGTTCATATACCAACAGGTATATAAATAATAATGAAATATTACCTCTAATATACATAAATACTAATTCAAGTATACACAAATTATGTACAAGTAAATAACAAAAGTACTAATCAGCATTTCATTTTGAGCAAAAAAGAGCACTGCTTGGCAGTGCTGACTTATGCACAAATGACTGTGCAACAGGTTTAATATATACCTAACATATAAAAAGTTTAATAAGAAAATGAAGAATGATGCACTTAACAATAATCTAAGAATTTTCTCCAACCACTTTACGTATAAATCTTGCTGTTGTTTTTTAAACAGTCAAACAAAATACCCCCAAAATATATATTTTTTAGCATTTTCTTTTATGTACTAGTACAATTCATGCAATACATCTTGTGAATTAACATAGTAAACATTTTATACTTTATTTTGCACCAAAACTAACTTAACCTTACCTAACAGTGTTTTTCAAAATACTGTATGTAGTACTTGAAAAATACTGATAACTTTTCACATGACGACTAACTTTAAAATGCCATGATATCCTCTTACTAGAGATGTTAATTTATGTTAATTTATGATACTGTGCGTATAGGAGATTCTAAAGAAACGTTACAGAGGTTAGTGGACGAGTTTGGGAGTGTGTGTAAAGGTAGAAAGTTGAAAGTGAACAAAGATAAGAGTAAGCTGATGAGGGTATCAAACGATTTAGATAAAGAAAAATTGGATATCACATTGGAGAGAGGAAGTATGGAAGAAGTGAATGTTTTCAGATATTTGGGAGTTGACTTGTGGAGACAAAAAACGTTATCTATGGAGGTAAAGAAGGGAATGTATGAAAGTATAGTGGTACCAACACTCTTATATGGGTGTGAAGCTTGGGTTGTAAATGCTGCAGCGAGGAGGAGGCTGGAGGCAGTGGAGATGTCCTGTCTAAGGGCAATGTGTGGTGTAAATATTATGCAGAGAATTCGGAGTGTGGAAATTAGGAGGAGGTGTTGAGTTACTAAAAGTATTATTCAGAGGGCTGAAGAGGGGTTGTTGAGGTGGTTTGGTCATTTAGAGAGAATGGATCAAAGCAGAATGACTTGGAGAGCGTATAAATCTGTAGGGGAAGGAAGGAGGGGTAGGGGTCATCCTTGAAAAGGTTGGAGGGAGGGGGTAAAGGTTGTTTTGTGGGCGAGGGGCTTGGACTTCCAGCAAGCATGCGTGAACGTGTTAGATAGGAGTGAATGGAGACGAATGTTTTTGGGACCTGACGAGCTGTTGGAGTGTGAGCAGGGTAATATTTAGTGAAGGGATTCAGGGAAACCGGTTATTGATTTAACCGGACTTGAGTCCTGGAAATGGGAAGTACAATGCCTGCACTTTAAAGGAGGGGTCTGGGATAGTGACAGTTTGGAGGGACTAATCTAAACTGTAGTATCTGAGTGCCTCTGCAAAGACAGTGATTATGTATGAGTGAGGTGAAAGTGTTAAATGATGATGAAAGTATTTTCTTTTTGGGGATTTTCTTTCTTTTTGGGTCACCCTGCCTCGGTGGGAGACGGCCGACTTATTGAAAAAAAAAATATATATACAGTGGACCCCCGAATTTCGGCCATAATTCATTCCAGATGGCTGTTCAAGTGCCATTACCGAATGAATTTATTCCCTTAAGGAATAATGTAAAGTAGGTTAGTCCACTTCAGACCCAAAAAATACACTTACAAAAGCACTTACGATATTACACTTACATAATTGCTAGTGTTTTGAGGTGGCCGAAACTCGGGGGTCCACTGTATATATATACAGTGGACCCACGGCTAACGAACACCCCAGAAATCGTACAATTATGTACGTAAGTATAATATTGTAAGTGCTTGTGGAAGTGTATTTTTGGGGGTCTGAAATAGACTAACCTACGTGACATTATTTCTTAAGGAAGTAAATTCGTTCGGTAATGGCACTTGAGCAGGCTTCTGGAATGAATTTTGTTCGTTAGCCGGGGGTCCACTGTACTATATTTCCTAGGTAGTAGGTTGGTAGACAGCAAATGAGTGTAAAATGAAAGCCTGTAATTGTTTTACATGATGGTAGGATTGCTGGTGTCTTTTTTTCTGTCTCATAAACATGCAAGATTTCAGGTACATCTTGCTACTTCTACTTACACTTAGGTCACACTACACATGCATGTACAAGTATATATATACACATCTCTGGGTTTTCTTTTATTTTCTTACTAGTTCTTGTTCTTGTTTATTTCCTCTCATCTCTATGGGGAGGTGGAACAGAATTCTTCCTCCGTAAGCCATGCGTGTCGTAAGAGGTGACTAAAATGCCAGGAGCAAGGGGCTAGTAACCCCTTCTCCTGTATAGTACATTACTAAAGTTAAAAACAGAAACTCGTTTTTATTTTTGGGTCACCCTGCCTCGGTGGGATACGGCCGGTTTGTTGAAAGAAGATATACAGTGGACCCCCGACTTTCGGCCGGTTCGAGTTTCGATCGCTTTTTTTCGGCCCAATTTTTCCCTGACAATCGGCAGTTTCCAGACCTGTCCACCTCCCGCGCAGACGCCGTGAGCCAGTCTAGCTTTGTTTATCCTTGAGTGAACATTACCCAGTGCGCTCATTCAAACATTTCACAATAATTTTATTGTGTTTAGTGCTTGTCACTGTGAAATATAAGTCACCATGGGTCCAAAGAAGCTTCCTAGTGGCACCCCTGTAGTAGAAGGCATGCAGGGAGTGTAGCAGGCATGCAGGGAGTGTAGCAGGTATGCAGGGAGTGTAGCAGGAAGGCAGGGAGTGTAGCAGGCATGCAGGGAGTGTAGCAGGGATGCAGGAAGTGTAGCAGGGATGCAGGGAGTGTAGCAGGCATGCAGGAAGTGTAGCAAGCATGCAGTGAGTGTAGCAGGGATCCAGGGAATGTAGCAGGGATGCAGGGAGTGTAGTAGGCATGCAGGGAGTGTAGCAGGCATGCAGGGAGTGTACCAGGATGCAGGGAGTGTAGCAGGCATGCGAGGTCCAGGATGCAGGAGTGTAGCAGGATGCGGGATGGGCATGAGGGGGTGTAGCAGGGATGCAGGGAGTGTAGCAGGCATGCAGGGAGTGTAGCAGGGATGCAGGGAGTGTAGCAGGCAATGCAGGAAGTGTAGCAGGCAATGCAGGAAGTGTAGCAGGCATGTAGGGAGTGTAGCAGGGATTCAGGGAATGTAGCAGGGATGCAGGGAATGTAGCAGACATGCAGGGAGTGTAGCAGGCATGCAGGGAGTGTAGCAGGCATGCAGGGAGTGTAGCAGGCATGCAGGGAGTGTAGCAGGCATGCAGGGAGTGTAGCAGGAAGGCAGGGAGTGGGGATTTCCCTTCCAAACAGTAAGCCCTCCCTCACTCCTCCTCCCTATCTTCCAGATGCCAGCAAGTCTCTTCAATAAAGGTAAGTAAATGTTATTTTAAATGTTTATTTATAAATTTAATATTGTATGTAGTATTTGTGTGTGTTTTCTGTATGTAAAACTATAGATAATCTTTAAAAAATCTATTTTTTGTTATTATTTTTGGGTGTCTGGAACGGATTAATTGTATTTACATTATTTCTTATGGGAAATAATGGTTCGACTTTCGGCCAGTTCGGGTTAAGGCCTAGCTCCTGGAACGGATTACAGCCGATACTTGGGGTCCACTGTACTATATTTATATATGTATGCATATTTTATGTACGCGTATGTATGAACAGTGCTCATCATTAAAGTACATCAATCCCCTCTCTAAAAAAAATTTCAACACACTGGCTGTCTCCTACCGAGGAAGGGTGACCCAAAAATGAAACACTTTCACCATCATTCACACTATCACTGTCTTTTCAGAGGTGCACAGATACAACAGTTTAGATGTCCCTCTAAAGAGCAAATATCCCAAACCCCTCCTTTAGAATGTACGCATTGTACTTCCCACCTCCAGGACTCAAGTCTGGCTAACCAGTTTCCCTGGACACGCACCTGAATCCCTTCACAAAATATTACCCTGCTCACACTCCAAAAGCTCATAAAGTCCTAAAAACCATACGTCTCCACTCACTCCTATTTAACATGCTCACACATGCCTGCTGTATGTCCAAGCCCCTTGTACACAAAACTTTTTTTCTACCCACTCCTTCCATCTTTTACTAGGGTGACCCCTACCCCTCCTTCCTTCATTCCAATACAGATTTATACACCCTCCAAGTCATCCTATTTTGCTCCATCCTCTCTAATTGACCAAACCACCTTAACAACCCCTCCTCAACCCTGTGGATAATATGGTTAGTAACTCTGCATCTCTTCCACCCATCATATTTTAATAACTATGATTGACTGTATGTATGTATCTATGAATGAATGTATGTATGAATGAATGTATGTATCACTATTTGTCTACCTATTTGTGGTTAAGTCCGGTCATCTCCAAGGCACCCGAACCTTTCACTGTTTCTTACTAGATCCTCTTATTTCCCTGCTCCTGGTATATCTTAGTCTTAAACTCATGCTATGGTTCTTCTCACTCCACTATGTCCTTTAAGCTATTCCACTCCTGACAACTCTATGACTGAAGAAATACTTCCTAACATCCCTTTGACTCATAGGAGTCTTCAACTATGAATGAATGAATGAATGCAGGCATGTATGTGTATATGTATGTGTATGTATATAATATATATGTTTTTTAACACTGGTCATCTCCCACCAAGGCAGGGTAACCCGAAAAAGAAGAAACGCTTTCATAATGCTTTTCTTTTTACATTTAGTAATTTATACAGGAGAAGGGGTTACTTTCCCTTTGCTCCTGGTATTTTAGTCGCCTCTTATGACATGCATGGCTTATGGAAGGATTCTTCTCCACTTCCTGACCAGCCAGGCTGTGGTTTGTACATTGGTTTGCATGCGGCCAGCAGTAACAGCCTGGTTAATTAGGCCCTGATCCACCATGAGGCCTGGTCATGGACTGGGCCATAGGGACACTGATCCCCAGAACACCCTCCATGTATGGAGATGTATGTATATCTATATATGTATGTTTGGCAGGATATGTAAAAGAATGAAAGTAAAAGAGAACATAGGAAAGAGCAAGGTGATGAGGGTAACAAAAAATTTAGGTAATAAAAGATTGGATAAGAGACTGGAGGGAGGGAGTATGATGGAAGTGTGTATGTTCAGATATTTAGGAGCAATAAAGTATCGCATTATACTACCATCTTTGTATCTTTATTTATTGTGTATGTATTTTATGTCATTTCTCTCCATAAAGTACTTATCTTCTCAGCTTATATTTTCACATCTATCCCCAATTTCTATCAACTCCTATACAATAGTGTGCATATTAATTGGGACAGTGATGAAACAAGACATCTATTTGGAAAATTAATGTTTATTTGAAAAATATATGTCAATGATATGGCAGATAATTGATTTAATAAGAGATATGACTACCCTTTGCTTTTATAAACATTGCTATACATTTTGGCATAAAATCGACATATGTTGAACACATTTTGGCAAGTTCTTCATCGTTGTATCAGGTCCTAATAACAGCAGCAATTAGCTTCTCCACAGTTGAATAGTCCTGTTTGCAATCCTGCATTTGCTTATTGCCCACAGATTCTCAATTGGGATGACATCAGGAGAGTTTCCAGGCCAATTTAGAATGCTTAGCGCACTCTCTTCGAAGAATGTCAGCATTTTTCTGGAAGCATGTCATGCATCAAGATCCTGCTGGAAAATGCCTTCTCCATCAGGAAAGTCTCTATCCACATTGGAAAGCAAATGAGTTGCCAGGATTGCCTTGTATTTGTTCATCGTTCCCTCAACAATGACAAAGCCATCCAGGGCCTTTAGTAGTAAAACTACCCCCAAAACATCTTCTTAGGTGGGTGTTTTGGCACTTGTTGAATGTGTCCATTCTGAAAAGGTTCACCTTTGCTCTGTCTCACTACCACTGATCTGTACCCATGTACTTCAAAATGTGCCTCATCTGAAAATATAACTTTTCTCCATTCATCTGTCATCCATCCCTTACAATTGAGTGTGATAACCTTGTCATCATGAGGTGTTGTCTTGCATTTTATTCCAAATCTTCCTCAACACAGCACTCCACAATCACCATTGTCGTCACCTCTCTTTAGAATCCGACCAACAGCTGACTTTGCTAGGCTCAAATTTTGGCAATCTGTCTGATACTCAAATCAGCATGTTTTCTAAGAGCTACAATACCTGCCCACCTCGTAAGTGTAACATCCATCATAAATTTCAGCAGTAATCATGAATTGAAGGGAAGAATTTGGCAAAACCACAATCACCCATGAAGCATGCTTACAGGAATAGCCTTACATAACAACAGCTGTTGTAGCATTGACAAGAGTCACAGGGTAACACCACAGCTGGAGGGTTGCCAGAAGTTAGTAGCAAACTGTTCTGAAAAGAAAAGATCCCAAACTGCAATAACTAAACCAGAGACTCTGACATATTATGAGATAATCACAAAATTTACTCCTGTCCCAAACAATTTACACACTACTGTAGATTAGGGCCTTTTCTCTATTTTAATTTACAGTGGACCCCCGCCTAACGAGCACCCCGGAAATCGTACAATTATGTAAGTATAATATTGTAAGTGCTTGTGGAAGTGCATTTTTGGGGGTCTGAAATAGACTAACCTACGTGACATTATTTCTTAAGGAAGTAAATTCGTTCGGTAATGGCACTTGAGCAGGCTTCTGGAATGAATTTTGCTCGTTAGGCGGGGGTCCACTGTATTTCCTCTTTCATGGTCTTCCAGCACCCTGCATTGAACCATTCTTTTATATTTTGTCTCCTCTCTTCACTGGGATGGACTGTTGAATACCACTGTTATATAATTTATATAGTATTACAAAAAAGAAAAAAGTATTTTTCATTGATATTACTCCCTTAATATATTTACTGTAATTTCATTAAGTATGTCTATAAATTTAGATCCTCATAATTTACACTTTATAATCCAGTCTACCTTGTATTTATTTTTTTCTCATTTGCCATACCTAATGAAAAAATATATTTCTAATAAGTGGAACCAAAGGCTGGAGCTCATCCCCTTAAACTCAAATAAATAGTTTAAGTACTCCTTCAATCCATAAAAATGCTAAATGGATAATCAGTTTACATGAGCATTGAAAAATCTTAAATTTTAAAAATATAAAAATAATGCTACATTTCAGTAATATTACAGTACACTACGTGTCTAATAAAAAATATCTTATGCTACTGAGCTTGGCTTTATCTTGAATGATCAGGTTGAGGCAGTGAAAGAGGAGTCAGGGTGTAGAGTCGCACCTCTCCACACACCACCACTGCACTCACTACAGGTACATCATCATGGAACCTTGTGCTGACTTCCAAGATCTGCCCAGGAGATGGCATACACCTTTCCCTGAATGAAAAAGTCTATTAAAATAAAATATTACAAAGGTCAAAGTTAATAATTAATATATCTACTGGTACACTGATGACATACCATGAGTGAGTGAGTTTGAGTAATGACCTACTCAAACTCACTCCCTCTTTCACGGTTTGTCATCAATATACAGTGGAACCCCGACTTACGATGTTATCATCTTACGTTATTTTCGATAACCGATATTTATAACGTAAGAAATTTGATTGTGACTTACGATGTTTGCTTCGTTTACCGACTTTCGTACCGGACCTGTCCGCTTGGCGCCCAGCTGAGCGCGCACTCCAGGGAGCGTCAGTGCTATTGTTTACAAGCGAGAGCGACCACCCACCCACACCCACGCATTCATACCAGTATATTGTCATTATTCCACTGTTTTTAGTGCTTGCAACTGCTAAATAAGCTACCATGGGTCCAAGGAAAGATCCTAGTGCTAAGCCTGTGGCAAAGAGGAACAGAAATATATGTACGATAGAAGTGAAGAAGGAGATAATAGAAAAATATGAAAGTGGAGTGCGTATCAGTGAGCTGGCCAGGCTGTATGGTAAACCCTATTCTACCATCGCTACCATTGTGGATAAGAAATATTCAAGTAAAATCAAGGAAGCTGTTGTTGCAAAAGGTGCATCTGTGATCACAAAACACAGACCACAAGTGCTGGAAAATGTGGAAAGGTTGTTGTTGGTGTGGATCAACGAGAAACAGTTAGCAGGAGATACTGTTTCGGAGGGAATAATATGTGAAAAGCAAGGCAGTTGCATGATGATCTCCTTAAGAAAATGCCTGCAACGAGTGAAGTGAGCGAATTTAAAGCCAGCAGAGGCTGGTTTTACAAATTTAAGAATCGAAGTGGCATACATAGTGTTGTGAGGCATGGTGACGCAGCCAGTTCTGACAAAAGTGCGGCTGAAAAATATGTTCCTGAATTCCAGGAGTACCTAGAGGCTGAACAATTCCTCCCCAACAAGTGTTTAATTGTGATGAAACAGGCCTGTTTTGGAAGAAAATGCCCAACAGGACCTACATTACTCAGGAGGAAAAGGCACAGCCAGGACATAAGCCTATGAAAGACAGGCTAACTTTGATGCTGTGTGCCAATGCCAGTGGTGATTGCAAAGTGAAGCCTTTACTGGTGTATCTTTTGAAAATCCCGAGTGTTTGGCAGATGCGGTGTCAGCAAGTCTAACTTGTGTGTGATGTGGAAGTCTAACAAAAGGCTTGGGTCACAAAGGACATTTTCTTAGATTGGTTCAATGAAGTGTTTGGCCCCAGTGTGAAGAAATATCTATTGGACAATAATTTGCCACTTAAGTGCCTCCTGATAATGGACAATGCTCCTTGTCATCCTCCAAACTTGGTAGAGAAAATTGTGGAGGAGTTTAAATTCATCAAAGTGAAGTTCTTGCCCCCTAATACCACTCCTCTCCTCCAGCCCATGGACCAGCAGGTCATTTCCAACTTTAAAAAACTCTATACCAAAGCAATGTTTCAAAAGTGCTTTGATGTGACCACAGACATGAACATAACCCTAAGAGAATTTTGGAAAAACATTTCCATATGCTGCATTGTGTACACCTTATAGGTAAGGCTTGGGAGGGAGTGACTACCAGGACTTTGAACTCTGCCTGGAGAAAATTGTGGCCAGACTGTGTCCTAGAGAGGGATTTTGAAGGTTTTGGGGCTGAGCCTCAGAACCCTGAGCCTGAGCCTGAGCCTGTTTTGGAAGAAATTGTGGAATTGGGCAAGTCTTTGGGGTTAGAGGTGAGTGGTTAGGATGTGGAACAGTTGGTGGAGGAGCACAAGGAAGAGCTAACCACTGAAGATCTGCAAGAGCTTCAACAGCAACTGGAACAAGAGAGCAGAGGTCAGGACAATGGTTCAGAGGAGGAGGTGGAACAAAAATGGAAGAATGTGCCTTCTTCAAGGATTAGGGAGATCTGTGCCAAATGGAGTGATGTGCAAGCATTTATGGATGAATATCACCCTAACCATGCTGTTGCAGGCCGTGCTGGCAACCTGTACAATGACACAGTGGTGTGTCATTTCAGGGATGTGTTAAAGAATCGCCAGACACAGAGCTCACTGGACAAATTTGTTGTTAGAAAGAGGTCTAGTGACTCTCAAGCTGGTCCTAGTGGCATTCAAAGAAAAAGGGAAGTAACCCCAGAAAAGAACTTACCACCTGCAGTGTTAATGGAAGGATTCCCTTCAAACACTAGCATACTACTCCACCTTCCCCTCCTCCCGTCCTCCACACATCAACAACTCTTCAATAAATGTAAGTGACATGTTATTGTACAATATTTGCATGTGTATTTATGTATTCTTTATTCAATTATTTATTATTTAATGTCCAAAAGTTCTAAAAAATATTTTATATAACTACTTTTGGAAGTCTTGGACGGATTAAATTTATTTCCATTATTTCTTATGGGGAAAATTGATTCGTTTAACGATTGTTTCGCCTTAAAATATGCCCTCTCTGACGGATTAATATCGTAAGTCGGGGTACCACTGTATGTACTGGAATATATATTAACTATACTATTATAGTTCAAGTAAAATAGGAAAAAATATTAAACTAATTCATAATGAAATTATATTGATAGGATTATTCTGAACCCCAGGTAGTAGGTTGGTAGACAGCAACTGCCCAGGGAGGTACTACTGTCCTGCCAACTGAGTGTGAAATGGAAGCCTGTGCACTGATGGTAGAATTACTGGTGTATTTTTTTTCAGTTTCATAAACATGCAAGATTTCAGGTATGTCTTGCTACTTCTACTTATACTTAGGTCACATTACACATGCATGTACAAGAATATATATACATACCCCTCTGGGTTTTCTTCTATTTTCTTACTAGTTCTTGTTCTTGTTTATTTCTGCTTATCTCCATGGGGAAGTGGAAAATAATTCTTCCTCCATAAGCCATGTATACAGTATGTCATAAGAGGCATCTAAAATACCAGGAGCAAGGGGCTAGTAACCCCTTCTCCTGTATATATTCCTAAATTTAAAAGGAGAAACTTTCGTTTTTCCTTTGGGGCCAGTTTGTTGAAAGAAAAAGAGTTTTGTGAATGCATTCCTAAACAACATACCAAACATTTAGACTGATGCACAGTGAACTTCATATGCCATTTTAAAATACTGACTGCCATTCTTGTTTTTCATATTTTACCTGTTAGCTGTTACTTTTGAGGAATGATACTTAATAACAAAATGAAAGTGCTCAAAATTCTTTGCAAAACAGTACTGTATATTTAAAATTTTGGTACAACTAATACTGAGAAAATAAAAATTTCATATCCACAACAGCTGCACTCCCTTCAATTTTTAACATCTACTACCCTTTCCCACACCATACACGAGGTAGAGTACATGGCACATTTTTATGTGATATTTCCTGTAGGCCTATTCTACAAATAGTGTAAAAGGAGAACAAATGAGAAAGTGGTTCTGTCAACAAATTTTGCTGAGAAAAAGAAAAAGTTTTGGAGTAAGACTGATAAGTTGAGAAAGCCTAGGATATAAAAAAATTAGCAGTTAAAAGCAGAAGGGAGTTATTAGATTGGTAGGTGGAGATATTAGGAACATGGAGGGAACATTCTGAGGAGCTGTTTAATGTTGATGAAGAGAGGGATGCAGTGATTTCATGCATTGGCCAAAAAAGAATAACATTCTTTAGGAGTGAGAATGAGCCAGATGTGAGTGTGGGAAAGTGCATGAGGCAGTGGGTAAAATGAAAAGAGTACAGCAGCTGGGATTTATGTGATCAAGACAAATGTTAAAAGCAGGTGGGGATATAGTTTTGGAGAGATTGGTGCATTTGTTCAAAAAATGTATGAAACGGGGAAAAGAGTACCTAGGAATTGGCAGAGAGCTTGTATAGATCCTTTGAATAAAGGAAAAGGAGAGAAAAGAGAGTTTAAGAATTATAGGGAAATAAGCCTGTCGAGTATGCCAGGTAAGGTGTATTGTAGAGTCAATACTGAAAGAATTAAGGGTAAGTTGGAGAGCAGGACTGCAGACAGACAAGGTTTTAGGAAGGGTAAAGGATGTGCAGACTAAGTGTGTTTACACTGAAGCACATAAGTGAACATTATTTAGATATAGGCAATGAAGTTTTCTTTGCATTTATGGATTTAGAAAAAGCATATATGATAGGGTGGATAGGGAAGAAATGTGGCAGATGTTGCAAGTGTATGGAATAGGTGGTAGGTTACTAAAAGTAGTTAAGATTTTTTATGAGGATAGTGAGGCTCAGATCAGGGTATATAGGAGAAAGGGAGATTATTTTCCAATAAAAGTAGGCCTCAGACAGGGATGCACGATGGTACCATTGTTGTTTAACATATTTAAAGATGGGGTTGTAAAAGAAGTGAATTCTAGGGTGTTGGTGTGGGACTGAAAGATAAAGAATCTAATATCAAATGCCGTTTGTCACAGTTGCTTTTGCCAATGATGCAGTGCTTTTGGGAGATTCTGAAGAGAAGTTGCAAAAGTTGGTTGACCAATTTAGGAGGGTTTGTAAAAAAAAGAAATTAAAAATGAACATAGGAAAGAGGAAGGTGATGAAGATGACAAAAAATTTAGATAACGAAGGATTGGAATATCAGATTGGAGGGAGGGAGTATGGAGAAAGTGAATGAGTTCAGAAATTTGGGAATATATTTGTCAGCAGATGAGTCTAGTGAATTCTATTAAATACTGTACTGTACATGGATGTAGAAATGCTGAAAAAAAAAGCTATTTATAACATCCATTAGGGCAAAATTGGAATATGCAGTGATGGTCTGGTGCTGCAACAATAACAAAAAATACACACGAATATGTTAGAAAAGGTCCAAAAAGCTATAAAATGATATTCAACATTAAAAAGCATGAGTTGTGAAAAAAGGATGAAAACACTACAGATGTTTGCACTGGCTGATAGTAAGAGAGGATACATGATAATTACATTTAAAGTCACAAAAGGACATAAAAGATTAGAGAAACACAATTTTTTAACATCAGCAACAGGGATAACAAGGGGTCATAACTGAAAAATGAGAAAAAAGTGAAGCCAAAGGGATACTAAGAAATTTTCCTTCTTGAATTAATAGACCAATGGAATGAATTACAAATAAATGTAGCAAGTGTTACAACCAATGGAAATTTCAAAAAATTATATGAACAAATTATTTAAGATGTGACACCATGATCATAGCTCTGCTCCTATGGCTACAAATAGGTAATTACAAACAGGTAACAACATACCTCATGACTGTGATTCTCTTGCTTGGCATGCCTGGGTTAGATTTTTTGTAAGGTACGGTGGGAAGATAGACATCATAGTGAACCGTCAAATGTGATTCCTGAGGCAGCTTCTTTATGTCTGTGCTTATATCTTGATTTTCATCAATGATGCTGCATGCAGACAACAGTGACTCTGTAAAAATTCTATATAATGTAATAAAATATACAACAGCAGAATATACAAGTACATAACATATAGTAGCACAGTCTATGCTTGTTGTTTCCTTCCATTTTCATAAAGCATTTTCTTGTTTCTTATTCATACACCACAACTTGTATTTTCACATATATAAGAAAATACAAACAGGGAGAATTAGATTAAAATATTTAATTAAGAAAGTAATTTAAGACAATTAAATGGTATTAGATTAGACAGTAGAACCTCAGTTTTCGTTTTTAATTCGTTCCAGAGAGTCTGACGAAAACCAAATTCGATGAAAACTAAAGCAATATTTCCCATAAGAAATAATGTAAATCCAATTAATCCGTTCCAGACACCCAAAAATATTAACAAAAAATACATTTTATAGAGAATAACTATAGTTTTACATACAGAAAACAATGAGAAATAAATATAAAGCACTAATTTTAATGGATAAATAAACATTTAAATCAGATTTACCTTTATTAAAGACTCTTGTTGGCATATGGAAGACGGCGAGGCGGGAAGAGGGATGAGAGTTTATTGTTTGGAAAAGGAATCCCCTTCCATAAGGACTTCAGGTATCAAGTCACTATCCGGGGTCACTTCCCTTCTTTGTCTTTTACTGGCACTAGGACAAGCTTGAGAGTCACTGTCCCCCTGTCATATAAAAACTCTGTCCAGAGAGGTCTGTTTCTGGCATCTCTTTAAGATTTGCCTAAAATGGGACACGACATTGTCATTGAATATGTTGCAGACACGGATTGCAACAGCTTTATTAGGGTGATATTTCTCCACAAAACTTTGCACCTCACTCCACTTTGCACAAATGTCCTTAACCCTTTCAGGGTCCGTGCCGTAGCTCTACGTCATGAGCTCAGCTCACTCAGATAAGCTTTGAGCGGTAAATTTGGGCCTAGATATGAGAGAATACATCTATGTGGTAAGTGTGCACCACATAAAACAAATCCTGCAGCACACAGTGCATAATGAGAGAAAAAAAAACTGAAACCGTATTTTTCGATTAAAACCGATTTTGCAGTGTTTTTTCGTATACTTTTTTTATAGTTAT
Source organism: Cherax destructor (assembly GCA_009830355.1). NCBI lineage: Eukaryota > Metazoa > Arthropoda > Malacostraca > Decapoda > Parastacidae > Cherax > Cherax destructor. The sequence goes on along the minus strand of WNWK01004514.1, from coordinate 24,925 downwards.
ATTTACGATTTCTTGGTCGTACAATTATGTAAGTATAATATTGTAAGTGCTTGTGGAAGTGTGTTTTTGGGGGTCTGAAATAGACTAACCTATTCCTTAAGGGAGTAAATTAGTTCGGTAATGGCACTTGAGCAGGCTTCTGGGATGAAGTTTTTTCGTTACTCGGGGGTCCACTGTATTACAGATATAGAGATGATTTTGATTGGTTTTAGTACTGGAAATGGCTTGAAATTGAGCTCAAAATAGCGGAAATGTTCAATTTTTGCCGATGTTCAAGAGTAAACAAATGACCTCACACGTCTAATACGCGCCAGCTGGTGGGTCTAATATACGTTCACAAATGTGGTGATATTATTTGTACAATTATTATAATATTGCAAAACAGTAAATCTTTCATTTTTTGGTTTGAATAAAAATTCATTATGTGAATAAAAAATAAAAATGGAATTCATTTGTAAAGACTGAAAACGTAACTAATGAACAGAGGAAATGTTAGTTTAGTGCCAGGAATGCCTGCATTGTTTATCCTACACCCTATTTTGAAATTGGAATATTTTGAACTTTGAGTTAAATTGGCTAAATTACCAATTTCCAATCACTTTATTTTGGAGTTGAAACAGTTGACTGGGCGATTTCTTGTGCTCAATCGATAGAATAGAAGTAATACTAGTGAAATAGCTAAGAATTTGGTCGACTGGAATAATGTAATTGGCCTAAAATGGGAGTCAAAATCGCAAAATCGCCGATGCGTAAATATCGCTGACACATCAAAATTCGCGATAGCATAATTTCGTCAATTTTCAATCAAATTTCGTACTTTTTGTTTTATTACCTTCAGAAAAAGATTCTCTACCATTTCATAAGAAAAAATAAGATTTTTTTTTTTAAATTCTTGGACAATGGCACACCCCTTCCAAAAATGGCCTTGGACCCTGAAAGGGTTAATCGCTGAAGAAAGCACATTCTTTATGAGATCCGCATGCAACTGCCTTGCCTTTTCGCAAATTATCGCCTCCACAACACTATCTCCCGCTAACTGTTTTTCGTTGATCCACAAAAACAACAACTTCTCAACATCTTCGATTGTTTGCTATCTGTTTCGTTAACACACTTACCCCTTTCACAATATCAGATTCCTTGATTTCTTTTTTCTTCACCAGGATGGAACTGATCGTTGATGAGGACTTCCCATACATCCTGGCGAGATCGACCACACGTACGCCACTTTTGTACTTTTCTACAAGTTCTTTCTTGAATTCTATCGTGTTTCTCACCTTCTTTATCAAAAGGGCTGGCACTCAGAACTTTCTTTGGCCCAATTGTGGCTTATTTAGCAGTTGCACTCAATAAACAAGGACTAAAAACAATTGATTACGTATTACGATGTTTTGTATGAACGCGCAGAGTAATGTTCACTCGACAAGAAACAAAGCCAAACTGACTCAGAATGCGTGTGTGGGATGCTTTGTGTAGGTGGACACGTTCGGTACTGAAGACAAAAACCAAGGTGACGAACGAAAACTGGGACAATATTTTGACGAAAAAAGTCATCGAAAACCAAATTCGACGAAAACCAGGGCAAATGAAAACCAAGGTTCCACTGTATATATGTTCAAAACCAGAGATGGGATACTAAAATATTCCATGCAAAACAAAAGATGAAGAACAAATACATAAGGAAGGATGTACTCCATACAGCAGAAGCCATGCACAACAACATGTATCAAGAAGAATGGGTAGAAATGATGTAGACTGGTGAATCATTTGAATTATTATATCTGTGCAATTCTGGCAAGACATATGGAATGTGTGATAGTCAATGTGATTTCCTTTGGGTCCTTTTGCATTGGTGAAAAATGGCTCGTATAGAAGTAGCAAACAATTTAGGAAATGGAAGACTGGATATCAAATTGGAAGGAGGGAGTATGGGAAAAGTTAATGTGTTCAGATATTTGGGAGTGGACTTGTTGGCAGATAGGTCTATGAAAGATAAGGTGAACCATAGAACTGATGAAGGGAAAAAGGTGGACGGTGAACTGAGGAATCTGTGGAGACAAAAAAACATTATTCCTGGAGGAAAAAAGGGGAATGTATTAGTCTAGTGGTGCCAACACTCTTACAGGGGTACATTTGCACTAACATGAGCATTAGAATCAGCATGAGCACTAGCATTAGCATGAGCACTAGCATCAGAATGAGCACTAGAATTAGCATGAGCACTAGCATTAGCATTAGCATGAGCACTAGCATTAGCATGAGCACTAGCATTAGCACCAGCATTAGCACCAGCACTAGCATGAGCACTAGCATTAGAATGAGTACTAGCATTAGCAAGAGCATTAGCATTAGCATGAGCACTAGCATGAGCATTAACATTAGAATGAGTAATAGCACTAGCATGTAAACTAGCATTAGCATGAGCATTAGCACTAACACTAGCATGAGGACTAGCATTAGCACTAGCATGAGCACTAGCATTAGCATGAACACTATCATTAGCACCAGTGCTAGCATTCGTACAGTAGGAAGAAACAGTACTATAATATCTACAATTTGGAATGCAAATTTAACATACAAAGAAAAGTAAATACAGTGGTCCCTCGGTTTTCGCCGAAAATTCGTTCCAGAATGCTGCTCAAGTGCCATTACCGAACGAATTTACTTCCCTAAGAAATAATGTCACGTAGGTTAGTCTATTTCAGACCCCCAAAAATACACTTGCAACAGCACTTACGAAAATACACTTACATAAATGTTCGAGTTTGGAGATGCACGAAAACCGAGAGACCACTGTTCATATTAAATGCATAGAATAATTAATAAGGGATAGCAGGAAATGTAAAAAAACAGTTATTACTTGTAGAGGTGGTCATAGCAGGTTTGATGAGTGGAGTGGTATGACCATTCCAAAGTATGCGGCAAGGCCCATTAGCTAACAATTTCTCCGCAGACATTTCACTCACAATTTTCTTATATTCTTTCCAGGAGTGCACCTTGGTGTGCAACTGCAAAAGATAAAATAGATATTACAGCTTATAAATTGGTCCAGAGGACAAAGATTCTTTCATCTGTCTGCAATATCTGACCTGGTGACTAACAAATGGACAGACAAGCATAACCACATATGACCCTGTATATTATGGAAGGAGAATAAACAAAACTACTATATTTTATGGTTTGTTTAATTCTAATCCAAATTGAGGAAGTAACTGGTTTTCTTACACATACTGTATTTTTTTTTTTTAACATGTCGGCCATTACCCACTGAGGCAGGGTGACCCAAAAAGAAAGAAAAAACTTTCATCATCATTCAACACTTTCACCATCACTCATACATAATCATTGTCTTTGCAGAGGCCCTCAGATACGACAGCTTAGACGTCCCTCCAAACTGCCAATATCCCAAACCCCTCCTTTAAAGTGCAGGCATTGTACTTCCTATTTCCAGGACTCAAGTCCAGCTAACCAGTATTCCTGAATCCCTTCACAAAATATTACCCTGCTCACACTCCAACGGCTTGTCAGGTCCCAAAAACCATTCGTCTCCATTCACTCCTATCTAACACACTCACGCACGCTTGCTGGAAGTCCAAGCCCCTTGCCCACAAAACCTCCTTTACCCCCTCCCTCCAACCTTTTTGGAGATGACTCCTACCCCACCTTCCTTTCCCTACAGATTTATATGCTCTCCAAGTCATTCTACTGTACTTTTTTCCATTCTCTCTAAATGACCAAACCATTTCAACTTTCCCTCTTCAGCCCTCTGACTAATACTTTTAGTAATTCCACACCTCTTAATTTCCACACTAAGAATTCTCTGCATAATATTTACACCACACATTGCCCTTAGACACGACATCACTGCCTCCAGCCGCTTCCTCGCTGCAGCATTTACAACCCATGCTTCACACCAATATAAGAGTGTTGGTACCACTATACTCTCATACATCCCTTCTTTGCCTTCTTGGATAACGTTTTTTGTCTCCACAGATACCTCAATGCACCACTCACCTTTTTTCCTTCATCAATTCTATGGTTGGTTAACCTCATCCTTCATAAACCCATCCGTGACAAGTCAACTCCCAAATGTATGAAAACATTCATTTCTTCCATACTCCCTCCCTCAAATGTGATATCCAATTTTCCTTTATCTAAATTGTTTAATACCCTCATCACTTTACTCTTATCTATGTTCACTTTCAACTTTCTACCTTCACACACCCTCCCAAACTCATCCACTAACCTTTGCAACTTTTCTTTAGAATCCCACAAAAGCACAGTATCATCAGCAAAAAGTAACTGTGCCAACTCCCATTTTGTATTTGATTCCCCATAATTTAATCCCACCCCTCTCCCCAACACCCTGTACATGAGCTGATTATATATACAGTGGTACCTCGACTTACGATATTTTTTCATTCCAGAATGCTGTTCAAGTGCCATTACCAAACGAATTTATCTCCTTAAGAAATGTTGTAAAATAGACTAGTCCTTTTAGACCCCCAAAATTACACTTACAAAAGCATTTAAAAAAATAAACTTACATAAAAGGGTGAGTTTGGGGACCATCGTAAGTCGAGGTACCACTGTACGTATATATACAATAACGAAAACCTGTAATTGTTTTACATGATGGTAGGATTGCTGGTGTCTTTTTTCTGTCTCATAAACATGCAAGATTTCAGGTATGTCTTGTTACTTCTACTTACACTTAGGTCACACTACACATTCATGAACAAGCATATATATATACACACCCCTCTGGGTTTTCTTCAATTTTCTTACTAGTTCGTGTTCTTATTTCCTCTTATCTCCAAAGGGAAGTGGAACAGAATTCTTCCTCCGTAAGCCATGCGTGTCGTAAGAGTCGACTAAAATGCCGGGAGCAAGGGGCTAGTAACCCCTTCTCCTGTATACAATACTAAAGTTAAAAGAGAAACTTTTGTTTTTCTCTTTGGGCCACCCCGCCTTGGTGGGAAACAGCCGATTTGTTGAAAAGAAAGAATATACAATAACTAACCAGTGACTGATAAAAGCAAAAATTTTTTTTCTTACTTCTTACTGGTGTACATTTGTTATGTTTTTGTTTATACTGCCAATATTAATGACAACACATGTACAGTACATATTTAAGGAATTTCATTTGTACAAACCTTTATGAGCAACACTAACTTTATACATTCTTTATACATTCCTCCGTAAGCCATGCGTGTCGTAAGAGTCGACTAAAATGCCGGGAGCAAGGGGCTAGTAACCCCTTCTCCTGTATACAATACTAAAGTTAAAAGAGAAACTTTTGTTTTTCTCTTTGGGCCACCCCGCCTTGGTGGGAAACAGCCGATTTGTTGAAAAGAAAGAATATACAATAACTAACCAGTGACTGATAAAAGCAAAAATTTTTTTTCTTACTTCTTACTGGTGTACATTTGTTATGTTTTTGTTTATACTGCCAATATTAATGACAACACATGTACAGTACATATTTAAGGAATTTCATTTGTACAAACCTTTATGAGCAACACTAACTTTATACATTCTAATTTATCAGGTTATATAAAGTACAGTACATGTACTATAATTTATCTAATTATCTCACCCAACCTATGGTTAAGTATCAAATACAGGAAAAAATCATAAAAATTATAGGACTAACTTAATTTTTAATTATATGATTATTGGCCCAGTAACTAAAGGTGGTTGTGATGTCTATAACATTTATCATTACATTCATGGAGATGCAATAAACCTGTAAAGTTTAAACTGCACTTGGGAAATAGGAAGTAATGTTTGATACAAGAAAGGAAAGATACCTCCAATTCCTTGACTCAAGAGCCCTTCACCAGCATCAAGGCACCTCCAATATAGGGAAAAAAAAAATTCATCCAATAGTCAACTTACCCTAACCATGTAGCTTGGATAGAGGGGCACTTCATTTTTCTTCCACCTGCGTCTCCTGGTTTTCCATTCCGGAATTTTGGTATAATCAATGACACATTCACTGGGACCATTATAGCCTTTTTCATTAGAACCAACCTGGTAAAATGTATCCTGAAAACCTGACTGCACATTACCATGGCATTCATTCCCCTGGCGATCATCATAGAAAGATGGACATGCCCTCCAATTATCAGTTTGTTGCCACTGTTGTTCTCTTCTTTCATAGTGGCCAAATTTTTGACTTTCCCTTCCATAATCTCTATCATGGCTATTCATTATACCCTTGTCTTCATTGTTATCCCACTGCCCCTCTCTTTCATAATTATCATTATTCCTAATCTTTTTATTTTTCCAGCTCTCTCTCCCCCACTGTGATCTGAAATCATCACAATCTTGCTGCCAATTCCTTGAGTGTGATACATTATCATGGGGTTGCCAGGATTGCATATTAGGTTTTTTCCATCTTTCCTCACCCCAATTTCTTTTTCTTTTCCAATTATTATACTTTTTTTCAGAGTTGTTTTGCCATCTCTGTGGTGTATCATTATACAAGCTGTAATAAGTGAGACCTTCTAAATTGATTTCATATAGCTCTTTGTGTGGAATGCTGTTTGGGGGAAGTAATTCTTTTTGCTCAACATGAACAATTTTAACTTTTTCCCTAAACATAGTTGGTAACATATCTAATAATTCCCTGCGTTTCTTTTCATATGGACTGAATTCCTCTTCATGTTTGTTTTTTTCTTTATCCTCAAAACTTCTTTTCTTCCTGCCAGATGTTAGTTTTTCTGTATCAGATAAATTCACAGCTTCATTCTTCTCTAACCTGCAGGAATTTTCTGCAGTTTTTCCCAGGGTCGCATAAAATACTTTCATAGCATCATCAAGAAACTCTTCTTTTGTTCCATCTAACTTTACATTCTTCTGATTATTATTTGAACTCTCTTTAGCTTTCAAATTCAATTTTGGTCCCTTTTTACTAAGCTGATGTTTATCTAATCTGATTTGTTTTTCATAGCCTGAAAAGTACAAAAATATATTAATAAAACTTAGCTCAAATTAACATTTATTGCCTTGAATCAGTAATATCTAGTATCTATCTATCTACACATACATATCTACATCCAAAACATTATTTTCCACTTAAGTGTAGAATGACTGGTGAAGTCTCACTTATGTAATTTACAGTACAGGAGGGCCCCACTTATACAACAGGTTAGGTTCTGAACTACTGGTGTAAAGTGAAAATCAATGTAAAGTGAAACATGGCCTTTTTTTTTTACTGATAACATGTTTACACTATCGTATATTAAGTGAACAATACAGCTAAGGCTATGAAATGCATATACAGTGAACACATTACTTACCTTAAAATATTTTCATTCTTAGCTTGTAGTGAGTGGTGAATATATTTAATGAAGAAAGTCTGAATAAATGAAGAATGGGTATAATTGAAAACTGCTGCATTAGAGAAATGCTGTACATTACACTATTAAGGGTGTAGTCTCTCCTGGATTTATTTCTATCTTTACACAACACCATACACTCCATAAGATTGATACCATTTTTTTGTAATATATTTTCTCACCTATTCTGAAAATTATTTTCTGTATATTCTTCCTATCAACACTACATAAACCACTGTCTTGACTAGGGGTGTGTCTAAGTATTGGTACCAGTGGGTACTGATTCATTTTGATGGTATCAGTATCAGTCTAAAATTGAGTATCAGTGGGTGTCAGCAAAAATCTGGTATCATCCCATTACTGCTCTCCACATATTCAAACCATTTATGCACTATATCTATGACTTTCTTCCGGAAATCTGATGGAGGTGTTTTGTTCATCATGAAACTCTTAACATCCTTATTCCTTAGTTCCCCCTCCCCCACTCCTCAAGCAGCAATTAAAAAGTTTTTCTTATACAGTGGACCCCCGAGTTTCGTAAACCCCGGAAATCGTACATTTATGTAAGTATAATATTGTAAGTGCTTGTTGAAAAGTATTTTTGGGGGTCTGAAATAGACTAACCTACGTGACATTTTTCCTTAAGGGAGTAAATTCGTTCGGTAATGGCACTTGAGCAGACTTCAGGAGTGAAGTTTTTACGAAACTCGGGGGTCCACTGTACCTGTATCTTTCTTGTTATTCAAAATACTTAAGTCCTAGAAATCATCATTATAGACTGTATTTTTAATCTAGATATTTGTGACACAGCTGGATTTTAGTGCTGAGCCAATGGGGATAATGTAATACAATAGAAGCTAGCTTACATGACATGAGTCAAAGTGTTAAATATTGAAAATAAAAAACTGCAAAACTATCATATAACGTAAATAAATGAGAAAACAAAAATACCAATATGAACATTTACACAGATGTTGCCAACATGTAATCATTTCAGCCAACTTCAACATACTATAAAACTGCAAGTTTTTGTCCTATTTAATTTTATGTTTTCATAGTCCTACTGCATTTAGAAAAAATATGCATTTTCAAAATGTAAGAAAAATTAATTTGTTTTCAAAATTTTGCCACACATAGGGAGAAATAAAATGTTATCGCTTGCCACATAAGCAGTTAAACAAGTTATACCCATTATAAGAATACTTACGTGAAAACACAAGATGGGTCTGATGACGAACCACTTTGCAGCCACAGCGTGAAAGATGAGCATATACATAGTACTGATCTAAATGGTGAGGATCCTGCAGCATAAGCATTTGAGCTTGTTGTACACTCAATGGAATACCTCCAAATTGCACCTCCAACTCACCCTGGTGATTTTAAATATTGGGTATTCAATCCTTCTTTGCTATACACAGTGAACAATTTAGAAGAAAAATTATTCTGAATTTTAAATGCAATGTATATGAGAACAGAAATGAGCACAAAATACTTTAGACTTCAAAAAGTTAATAATTTCAAGGGACAAAAAACTAAACTAATCTGTCTAGAGATTGAAAGCACAAACTAAATTCAAGTCAATAATTCTGTAATAAATTTTACTGTAGTTCCTGCCATGAGCATTATTTTGAGCTGCCTTACAACAAATAAAAATGTTAATGGATTTTGTGAGACACTGTTTCTAATCCTCTGACCAGGTTATTCTTCATTGAAGAATATGAATTTCTGTGTAAAGGAGAAAATATGAATCTTATGATGCAGTCAATGGGCTAATACAGAATTAACCCACATTTATTTTGTGGACACAAATTAGCCCCAAAGTCATTATTTTAAACTAAATACAAGGTAAGAGTTTTGCTTTTCTCATCATGCACCTCATGGAGCAGGATTTTTTTTCTTTATACTGTGCACACTCACCACACAGACCCATTTTCTCATATCTAGGCCAAAATTTACCACTCTCAGCTATATAGATCTATGTGACAAGACAGTGAAAAGGTTTTACATTAAGTGTAGCAACATACCCTAGTTTTGGTTTAACCTTAATCTAGAAATGATTACTAATTTGAAAGAGAATTTTATTTTGTTTTAGCTAAAATTAACTATTTACAAACCATTCACTTTAAATGCAAACATTATTTTGTTTAATGTAAAGCCATTTCTCGAACTAAAAATTATAAAAACTTTTTTGTTTGATATTCATACTCATGTTCAATGCAGAGTTTTGTTCTCTCTCACCATTCCATCAGAAATCTTACTTTCCACATTTAAGTAGCTAATATGCCTATTATCATTTTCATCCCTCACATACCCATCACCTCTCTTCCTGCTACTATTCACCACAAGAGCCATATCAAGTGATTTACTTCTTGACCTATTCTTAATACAGTACAGTATCTTATATTTCTTCTTGAGTTATATTTTCACTTTTTGCTTTTGTTTAATCTACTGTCATTTCCTGTGGTACCCATATTTTGTAAAAAATACTGTACTGGTAAGGTAGGTTAGGAAACTGATAATTACTCTCATAGCTCACTCCTGAAAAGGTGAGCAGCACGGTACAAAGAAGTGATCAATAAACTTACTGTATCGATGAGATACAATGCTTCCTCAGGATACAGGCACTTGCCTATATCAGTCTCTGCTCCCATGTACTGCCAAAATTTGCCAGTTTCATGAGCAACTCGCACCATTTTTGACTCTGCCAACCATTCCCCAATGGCCAACTGATCTCTGTCATACGAGATAGTTTCATTAGTGATTTAAGTGATTTAAAAAATTACATCTTAAACAAGACTTTGAATTATTGTACATTAATATTTTCCTCCTCAAATCCAAATTTACTCAGGTACAGATTAAAAAATTTTTAGTGTTTGTGCATGACAGTTTTTGGCCCAAAAAATTCTCAGCCCCATATAAAAACAATATTAATTCTGTATTGTACTTCTAAAAACTTTGAAGACTGACCCCAATGGAAATAAGTCAGCTTGCTTGACTTTGTTAAGTTATCCTAGGTAAAATCTACATTCTGTATCGAAAAGAACAAAAAGGCACAATACTGTGACTGGAGCAATACACAAATAACCTGCACATAGGGGAGAGAAGCTTACCATGATGTAAGCTTTGTAAATGGTCCAAGTCAGACAGAAACATTGTCGTAAGATTCTCACTCCTATGTGCAGGCTATTTGTGTACATTCTGTATTACTGTCCCCTCAAGGGAGGTTCCTTGACACTGGTGAGGGGCTCTTGATCTAGGGAATTGGATCCATGTTCCAATTCCCTGCAATGAGCCTGAACACTTTCCATCACCCCCCACTCTCAGAGCCGCTGTATAATCCCTCTGGGTTTAGCGCTCCCCCATGATTATACTACTACTAATAATAATCTGAATTACTGTACATATATATGCATACAACATCACTGTAACCTCAGATCTGTTGTACAGTACAAATTTATAATACTGGTGTCTAAATAAAAACTTACCATAATATTTATGAGGTTTACAGTACAAAAATTTGTCTAAGGTATCATCATGCTGAAACTGATTACTGGTGTGCATAGCATCCCCCCCCAAAAAAAAAAGGAAAAAACTAAATTTTCAGAAAATTGGCTAAAGCATAAAACTTTGAGTTTCACTTTCAAAATGAGATCATCCACCACATAATGTGGTTGGCAGGAAAGTGCGAAGCAAATTTAGTGAAATTCAGCCAATTTGTATTGTACGTACAGTGGTACCTCGAGTTACGAGCTTAATTCGTTCCAGACGGTTATTCAAGTGCCGATACCGAACGAATTTATTCCCATAAGGAATAATGTAAATTAGATTAGTCCGTTTAGACCCCCAAAAATACACTTACAAAAGCACCTACAAAAATACAATTACATAATTGTTTGAGTTGGGAGCTGCTCGTAAGTAGAGGTACCACTGTATATATTATTTCTCCATCCAGGAGGAAGACCTAACAGTGGCATACAAAATGATTCTCTAAACAGCCACTAAGTTACACAGCACAATTACAATATGTACATTTGTTTTATGAAAGTACAAAAGTGTTGCAAACTTTAGTCAATACAGTTGACCCCCGGCTAACGAAAGGTTTAGATAACGAAAAAATCGCTTAACGAAAGCTTTTTTCGCTCTCAGATAGCGAAAAAAGCTCGGATAGCAAAACGTATTAGACCTGTCTGCCTGCTCCGCGCCTGCGCAGGATGCAGGATGCCCGCCAGTGAAGCGTTGTTTACCATTGAGAGAAGATTACCTAGCACACTCTTTCAAACATTCACAATATATTTGGTGTCTTTTTTGGTGGTATATAGTGATTGTCACTGTGAAATAAGTCACCATGGGTCCAAAGAAGCTTCCTAGTGGCACCCCAGTGGTAGCAGGCATGCAAGGAGTGTAGCATTCATGCAGGGAGTGTAGCATTCATGCAGGGAGTGTAGCATTCATGCAGGGAGTGTAGCATTCATGCAGGGAGTGTAGCATTCATGCAGGGAGTGTAGCATTCATGCAGGGAGTGTAGCATTCATGCAGGGAGTGTAGCATTCATGCAGGGAGTGTAGCATTCATGCAGGGAGTGTAGCGGGCATGCAGGGAGTGTAGCGGGCATGCAGGGAGTGTAGCGGCCATGCAGGGAGTGTAGCGGGAATGCAGGGAGTGTAGCATTCATGCAGGGGTGTAGCAGGCATGCAGGAGTGCAGCAGGCATGCAGGGAGTGTAGCATTCATGCAGGGAGTGCAGCATTCATGCAGGGAGTGTAGCATTCATGCAGGGAGTGTAGCATTCATGCAGGGAGTGTAGCATTCATGCAGGGAGTGTAGCATTCATGCAATAGTGTAGCACTCAGAGTGTAGCATTCATGCAGGATGTAGCATTCATGCAGGGAGTGTAGCATTCATGCAGAGGTAGCATTCATGAGGAGTGTAGCATTCATGCAGGGAGTGTAGCATTCATGCAGGGAGTGTAGCACTTCAGGGAGTGCAGCATTCATGCAGGGAGTGTAGCATTCATGCAGGGAGTGTAGCATTCATGCAGGGAGTGTAGGATTCATGCAGGGAGTGTAGGATTCATGCAGGGAGTGTAGGATTCATGCAGGGAGTGTAGGATTCATGCAGGAGTGTAGCGATTCATGCAGGAGTGTATCATTCATGCAGGGAGTGTAGCATTCATGCAGGGAGTGTAGCATTCATGCAGGAATGTAGGATTCATGCAGGAGTGTAGCATTCATGCAGGGAGTGTAGCATTCATGCAGGGAGTGTAGCATTCATGCAGAGTAGTGTAGCAATTCATGCAGGGAGTGTAGCATTCATGCAGGGAGTGTAGCATTCATGCAGGGAGTGTAGCATTCATGCAGGTAGTGTAGCATTCATGCAGGGAGTGTAGCATTCATGCAGGGAGTGTAGCATTCATGCAGGGAGTGTAGCATTCATGCAGGGAGTGTAGCATTCATGCAGGGAGTGTAGCATTCATGCAGGGAGTGTAGCAGGCTTGCAGGGAGTGCAGCAGGCATGCAGGGAGTGTAGGATTCATGCAGGGAGTGTAGGATTCATGCAGGGAGTGTAGGATTCATGCAGGGAGTGTAGGATTCATGCAGGGAGTGTAGGATTCATGCAGGAATGTAGGATTCATGCAGGAGTGTAGCATTCATGCAGGGAGTGTATCATTCATGCAGGGAGTGTAGCATTCATGCAGGAGTGTAGCATTCATGCAGGGAGTGTAGCAGGCATGCAGGGAGTGTAGCATTCGTGCAGGGAGTGTAGCATTCATGCAGGGAGTGTAGCATTCGTGCAGGGAGTGTAGCATTCGTGCAGGGAGTGTAGCAGGCGTGCAGGGAGTGTAGCATTCATGCAGGGAGTGTAGCAGGCATGCAGGGAGTGTAGCATTCATGCAGGGAGTGTAGCAGGCATGCAGGAGTGTAGCAGGCATGCAGGAGTGTAGCAGGCATGCAGGGAGTGTAGCAGGCATGCAGGGAGTGTAGCAGGCATGCAGGAGTGTAGCAGGCATGCAGGGAGTGTAGCAGGCATGCAGGGAGTGTAGCAGGCATGCAGGGAGTGTAGCAGGCATGCAGGGAGTGTAGCAGGCATGCAGGGAGTGTAGCAGGCATGCAGGGAGTGTAGCAGGCATGCAGGGAGTGTAGCAGGCATGCAGGGAGTGTAGCAGGCATGCAGGGAGTGTAGCAGGCATGCAGGGAGTGTAGCAGGCATGCAGGGAGTGTAGCAGGCATGCAGGGAGTGTAGCAGGCATGCAGGGAGTGTAGCAGGCATGCAGGGAGTGTAGCAGGCATGCAGGGAGTGTAGCAGGCATGCAGGGAGTGTAGCAGGCATGCAGGGAGTGTAGCAGGCATGCAGGGAGTGTAGCAGGCATGCAGGGAGTGTAGCAGGCATGCAGGGAGTGTAGCAGGCATGCAGGGAGTGTAGCAGGCATGCAGGGAGTGTAGCAGGCATGCAGGGAGTGTAGCAGGCATGCAGGGAGTGTAGCAGGCATGCAGGGAGTGTAGCAGGCATGCAGGGAGTGTAGCAGGCATGCAGGGAGTGTAGCAGGCATGCAGGGAGTGTAGCAGGCATGCATTAAAAGGAAAACCAAGGGAAGTCCTTTTGGAGGGGGATTCCCCTTCCAAAAACTAAAACCCTGCCCCTGTAATCCACTTTATCTTCCAGATGCCTGCAAGTCTCTTCAATAAAGGTAAGTAAATGTTATTTATATTATATTTTGTGTGAATATTTTTTTGTGGAACGGATTAATTGTATTTACATTATTTCTTATGGGAAATAAGTGTTCGGATTACGAAAGGTTTAGGTTGAGAAATAGTTCCTGGAACGGATTAATTTCGTTAACCGGGGGTCCACTGTACAGACATTCTCAAGATTTCTTCTGAAAACAAAAGCCAGAAACTAATATTAATATAATAAGTAAAACTTACAAGTAAAGTGTTACCAAGAGTATACCTGGAGAGGGTTTTGGGGGGTCAATGCCCCTGCGGCCATGTCTGTGACCAGGCCTCATGGTGGATTAGGGCCTGATCAACCAGGCTGTTACTGTTGGTCGCACGCAACCCAACATACGAACCACAGGCCAGCTGGTCAGGTACTGACTTTAGGTGCCTGTCCAGTGCCTTCTTGAAGACAGCCAGGGGTCAATTAAGTCCATGTTGAGTACATACTGTACTTTGTAACCAAAGGATGCCAATACAGTACAAATAATTAATTTCCCAGATTTCAGTTAACCCTTTCCTATGTAATTCATCACCACCTCATTAGTTTAAAAAAAAAAAATAAAGTGTTCAGATAAGCTCTGGCACCACTCATTTTGTAAGGAAGAGGTCACTAGGTTTCCACATCTGATTTAACAGACTAATAGGGGGAGTGTGTGTCACTAAAGCCAGCAGCTTATTAAATTTAAATGATGTGATTTTTATTATTCATAATCCTGACAAAGACAATATTGGATATATACAGTAAACCCTTCATTTAACAGATTCTGGAAATATAGAACAAAATCTGCTGGGTCAACAGATTTGGAAACAATGGACAAAATCCTTTGGTCACAGAATTATTCATTATTGTTACAATCACTGCAAAACAATCTTTCCTTTATCCACCACAAGTGCCATTATTGGCCACCTGATCCCCCCAATTAGTCCATTAACTCAACAGAATGCAGCAATAATTGAATGGACAAATTCCATTAAATCCAAAATTAATTTACCCTGTGGGCCATAACAAAGGACAATTTCGAATTTAACCCTTTCACTATCCAGACCCATGAAATTAATATTGCTCTCAGTGTCCATTTAAAAAAAAAAATCTTCTGAAATAGTAGAGAATCCTTTTCTGAAGGTGATGACACCAAAAGTATGAAATTTGATGTAAAACTTACGGAATTATAAAGACACAAAGTTAGCAGTCCGGATGCAATTTACGCATTGGCAATTTCACCCACGTTGAGTCCTATTTTTAAGGCAATTTCTTACTCCATTCGACTAAATTCTTAGCAATTTCATTAGCATATCTTCTGTTCTATTGACTGAGCTCCTCTATACAGTACATTTTTCATAAATGCAATTGAAAACGTAAATCCAAAATTGAATAGTGCCTAGAAAAGTCTTCATAGTATATGCTATTCAACTGTCAATGAGCAAGCATATGAACAACATAAAAACAAAAGTTTATTCAGTAATAAATCATTATTTTTCCCAGCTAAGGTAAATAAATTAGCATTTCACTTTAGTATTATAAATACATTGTGCAATACTGTATATATTTAATATGCAATAGATATTATATCACCTGTCTATACATTATAGTATTCATTTCTTACATTATTTATAGTAAAACGTATGACAACATAAAAAAAAAAATGTAGGGTCTTGGTGGTGAGATACCTTTCACTATGGGTGCCAGGTGGCAGCAGCTACTGGTTGAAACTGCTACCTCCATTCTGTGAAATCTCAATACAGCGGCGTAACAATCATTTTTTTTTTTTTGTGGCTCAAGTGCAACATACAAAGTATACAGACATTTTACAATAAATTGCTGATTTGCAACTTATGTGATTAAAGAGTCAAAAAAGTTTCTAAATACTGTACCTAAGCATTTTTCCACAAGTAAACTATGGCTAAATCAACTCAGTAAAATAGAATATCATACAGTCTTTACCTTCTGGTAAATTTTGGTTCTGCCAGTAACTTGTGATGCTCAGAAAGTCGAGATGCAGCCTGATTATTTTCAAACTCTGAACCACTGGCTTCTGTCAGCTTCTCTCCCATCACAGGCAAGGTCTGATCTCGACTCCGTGCACCGAGTAATTCCTTACCACTGAAAGATATACACAGTATAGTGTAAGTGTACTTGAAAAAATAATAAATTAATGAGTGTTGTATATTGTATATATATATATTTTTTTAACACATCGACTGTTTCCCACCAAGGCAAGGTGACCCAGAAAAGAAGAAACACTTTCATCATCATTCACTCCATCACTGTCTTGCTAGAGGTGTGCTTACACTACAATTATAAAACTGCAACTAATCAACACCCCTCGTTCAGAGTGCAGGCATTGTACTTCCAACCTCCAGGACTCAAGTCCAGCCTGCCAGTTTACCTGAATCCTTTCATAAGTGTTACTTTGCTCACACTCCAACAGCACGTCTAAGTCCTAAAAACTAGTATACTTGTCTCCACTCACTTCTATCTAACATGCTCACGTATGCTTGCTGGAAGTCCAAGCCCCTCGCACACAAAACCTCCTTTACCCCTTCCCTCCAACATATCCTAGGCTAACCCCCTACCCCACCTTCCTTCCACTACAGAATTATATGCTCTCCAGGTCATTCTATTTCGTTCCATCCTCTCTAAATGTCCGAACCATCTCAACAACCCCTCCCCAGCCTTCTGGATAATACTTTTAGTAACCCCACACCTCCTTTTAATTTCCAAACTACAAATTCTCTGCATTATATTCACACCACACATTGCCCTCAGACACGACATCTCCACTGCCTCCAGCCTTCTCCTTGATGGAACATTCACCACCCATGCTTCACACCCATACAAGAGCGTTGGTATAACTATACTCTCATACATTATCTCTTTGCTTCCATGGACAAAGTTCTTTGTCTCCACAGACTTCTAAGTGCACCACTCACCTTTTTCCCCTCATCAATTCTATGATTCACCTCATCTTTCATAGACCCATCTGTTGACACATCTATTCCTAAATATCTGAATACATTCACCTCCTCCATACTCTCTCCCTCCAATCTGATATCCAATCTTTCATCACCTGAGGACTGAGAACTTACTGTACTTATATCTAGTATTGTGCCTATCTGTTCTGTTGCATCCCTTCAGGAAGTGCTAGAGTGCTGGGTTGAAGTTGGTTCTAAGTGTCCTGTATATATAAAATGACAGTAAACCATGGAATGAGTGGGATTTGAACCCATGGCGAGTGAGTCATGTTATAACAATTTCACGAGTTAAAATGACGGTAGAAAGTGTGGATGTGTTGTATGTTGAGTAAACTGATTTTTTTTAACCTGATTGGATGATTATCAAAACAGCTGATTTATGTGATAAATGGTTTGAAAACCGACAAGTTGATGATTGAGACACTTACGCAATATATGGGAATCTTTATTAAGAAAACGTTTTGCCACACAGTGGCTTCTTCAGTCCAATACAAAGCAGAGAGGGGTAGAAGGAGTTCAGGTAATCAGTCCCTCGCCTGAAATCGATATAAGCCACTTCTCCGGCCATATGCTGTACTTTCTACAAGAGTGATGGACTGAACACATCAATTCCAGGCTGAGGGACTAATTACCTCGAACTCCTCCTCTCCTTATTGTAATAAACAGAATACAGAAAATCAGCTCTAATATACATTATATTTAGGTATGCATACTGGTCAGAGAGCCCGTCATAAGTCCAAGGCATCGGTAAACGAGTACGTCACTAAGTGAGGAGAGGCTGTACTCAGATATGGAAAACTTGAGGAAATTATTACTATATCAGTTTATACAACAAATTCTAACCATACAATAGAGCGAAAAAGTAATGTGAAGGACCTGGGAGTGATAATGTCAGAGGATCTCACCTTCAAAGACCACAACAATGTATCTACCGCATCTGCTAGAAAAATGATAGGATGGATAATGAGAACCTTCAAAACCAGGGACACAAAGCCCATGATGATTCTCTTCAAATCGCTTGTTCTCTCTAGGCTGGAATACTGCTGTACACTAATCGCCCCCTTCAAGGCAGGCAAAATTGCTGACCTGGAGAGTGTACAAAGAACTTTCACGATACACATAAGTACGATAAAGCACCTAAATTACTGGGAACAGTTGAAGTCCCTTGATTTGTATTCCCTCTAATGCAGGCAAGAGAGATACATGATAATATACACTTGTAAAATCCTAGAGGGATTAGCACCAAACTTGCACATGAAAATCCCTCCCTATGAAAGCAAAAGACTCGGCAGGAGATGCAACATTCCCCCAATGAAAAGCAGGGGTGCCACGAGTACACAGAGAGACAACACAATAAGTGTCAGGGGCCCAAAACTGTTCAGCTGCCTCCCAGCATACATAAGGGGGATTACCAATAGACCTCTGGCTGTCTTCAAGAAGGCACTGGACAGGCACCTAGTCAGTACCTGACCAGCCGGGCTGTGGTTCATACATCAGTTTGCGTGCGGCCAACAGTAACGGCCTGGTTGATCAGACCCTGATCCACCACAAGGCCTGGTCTCAGACCGGGCCATGGAGGTGTTGACCCCCAAAACCCTGTCCAGGTATACCTGGTATACCAGGTATACTCCAGTGCCATACTGGTTTTGGTTCCTAGGCTTGACAAACTTGGCAGCAAGATATTTTGGACATTGTTTGTAAGCAATTTCATAACATGATTTAACTTCAGCTGCATTAATCTGCCTTCAACATTCAGCAAATCCAGTTGTTGTAAATCAACTTGGCCTACATGTTCTCTTGGACCCAGGTCCAAGATGAAGCTCACCATTTTGTTCTGGGTGATTTGTAGTCTGTCATTAATTTTTTTTTTAAAACAAAGTACCATGAAGAACAAAAATACTCTACATTACATTGTATAAGATATAGACACAGGGGCCTGCAAGCCTCAGTAGGTAAACACTATGGCTGTCTATAGAGGAAGTTTAGCCTTGCATTCGTTTTTTTTTACTGCACTGTTCACTATCAATTCTCCTGATATAATTGGGTCAGATTATTTTTCATGGCAAAGAGTATGACTTCTGTTTTCCAGTGGTGTAGAGATAATATATTGTCTAAAGATTAAATATTCTTTATTTCAGCACGATACAATGTTTGCACAGATGTTGGCGACATTTCGGGCAAACTAAAGCCTATCTTAAGACTGATAAGGCAATAATTAATTGCTTGCTTGTATATACGGTCTCTATGTAGTCCCTGTCTCTTATGTCTACTAGTCATTTGCTGCAGGTCTCTAGTTCCTGGTTACCATTTGCTGCAGGTCTCTAGTTCCTGGTTACCATTTGCTGCAGGTCTCTAGTTCCTGGTTACCATTTGCTGCCTAGATTCGTTTAATTGCCGGGCTCTAGTACCATTCTCTGACATTGGTACTATTGGTACCCATTAACTTACCTCGTAAATTGTGAGGAGGTCATTGTGAGCGTCTAAAACAATCACTTAACACATCAACTTCTCAGAGAGGACGTGATAAACCTCGCATCTCTTGTTGTTGACGTTGTTAAGGACCACCAAAGTTTTCGTCTTATTTATCCGTTCCTAGAGTCCGGGAAAAATGTGTTATCCAAATCTTGGCAGGAATTACAAATAAAACAATGTTTCCTCTGGAAAGAGAAATGGGAACAATAAATTTCTAATTAAGTAGGGAAGACCTCCTTGCCTAAACCCCCTGCAGTGCCAGACGCCCACACCCCAAATCCCTTAGTCTGAGTCAATAACAACAGGATATTTTTTTCAAAGAGCTGATGTATGGTACACCGACCATTTCCCCATATGACTGATGATGACAAATGTTCCAGGGAAAGAAAATATGGAAAAATTTTCACTGATGCTCAAGAGAGGGGTAGGGCGAGACGCCCTCGCTCCACCAAGGCCAGCTCTTGTCGTTTACACCCAAGGTTGATGGACTAATTACATCATCTTTACCACGCCACTACTCCAGCTGACTCCAATATATCCGACTCATACACATGTTCTTTATGTAAATATTTCATTACCGTTGTAACTTGTTTAGCCATTGAAACTTTGCGGTCCAACCGTTCCTCCAGGAACATGTGTCTCTGTAATCTTTTGACTACCCACAGGATGAGGTACATAATAGGGATAACTAACTGTATTAATAATAATAATAATAATAACTGAAACGTTACAATCAACAATAAAGATACGCAACTCTTGCACGTGTCTTACCCTTCAACATGACAGTTTCATATATAATTTTTCATCAAATCAGTTAATCACTTTAAACTTGTCACTCAGCAAAAAATTAGTTATCATTACTTATTTAGGCACCAGATAACACACACCTTAATCAAAAGTTTAAATTTACTTTTTCTACACAACATTCTCCTCCTTGATTCGCCGGTACTCTCCCGGCCCGGGTGTTCCAGATGGTGACCCGGCCTTGGCTCTCTCTCTTGAGAGTGTCTTGAGACCTATTATAATAATAATAATAATAATAATAATATTAATAATAATAGTAATAATAATAATATATCTTTATAATAATATCTTTATTTACTACAAGTACATGTACAAGGTATACAGGCCTAGCTGACATCAATGACATACAACTATATTGAAAGCCCCTTGCTATGCAGAGCATTTCGGGCAAATTAGGTCAGTTTTGTCCCAGGATGCGACCCACACCAGTCGACTAACACCCAGGTCAAGCCCCATTCCCCGCCCTCACGGGGCTCATAGGGAGAAGCTAGGCCTCTGGTCTGCCATCTTCCCCGCCCCAGTGGGGGCTCGTGGGAGTGTTCCCCGCCCTAGGAGGGCCTGTGGGAGAGGTGTTTTCTGCAACATCATTCTACTGTGCTCGCTATGTCTACAGGACGCTCAGTCCAACGTTGACGCAGAGCTTATGTCTATCTTAAAATTAAATAAAAAAAATTTTTTTTTTGTTTCTTTGCATAGTATACAGTGTATGATTTACATGTTATAAAATATTATTAAGTACAAAGAAAGCCACTAACACGTCTGAGCATTTCGGGCAGACTAATAATAATACCGCAACGGAATAAATGGACACATCATAGTGCTTACTCGGGGATCTAATGTTTTAGTCATTTTTTTTATTCCTGACATTATTGAGGATAGTTCTGGCTTGGGATGCTGTGTAGTAAAGACTTGCTGTCGGTTAAGTATTGGTTAGGATTTAGGACGAGAAGAGATGTAAAACCTCATCAACGGAGGACGAGGAAAGAGCTTCATGAAAGGCAGTATGATGTGTGTAAAGGTCCCATTTCGCCCAGTAAAATTGCCAGCGTGGGTTACGAGAAGGTGGAGAATACGAAGGGGACATGAGGACGATTGGAAAATGATCGCTGTCATGTAAGTCGGGGAGGACAGACCAGGTGAAGTCAATGACAGTTGAGGAAGAGCAGATGGAGAGATAGATGCAAGAGAAAGAATGAGTTTGAGGATCAAAATGGTTGGGAGTACCCGTATTTAAAACATGGAGGGGGAGAGAAGCAAGAAATGCTTCACAGTGCGACCTCCCCAAAGAAAATGGTGTGCGTAAAAATTGCCAAGTAACAGAAGGGGTGGCAGCAAGGAAGAAACCAGAAAATCCACATCTAGGATAGACAATGCCTGAGAGGGGGAGAGATATAAAGAACAGAGTGTATACCACTTATTCAAGTGGATACGGGCTGTGGTGTAATGTAGAGAAGAATGAACATAGAGCTGACGGTATGGAGTGTGGAGAGTATGAAATTCCAAGGTAGGGACCTCGGAGCCAAGAACAGCAAAAGGATTCGAGACAGGGGTGACTGAGGGTGGGGCGACCACAGAAGAAGCCGCGGAAGTTGGGACCCCAGAAGTGGGGGGACGTTTAGCATTGTGAGAGTAGGAAATACGGGAAAGTCTCCCTTGAAGGCGTAGATGAGAGACTGCCATAGCATATGAGAAGCCTTCCGCCTCTTTGAGAACGGATTTCCTGCTTATTTAGGTAAACCTGACAATGGCAAGAGTACGATGGATGCGCCTCATGACAGTTAAGGCAAAAGGGAGGTAGATTACAAGGACTGGCGTGGTCGTCGGCACCACAGACTGGGCATTCGGCCATGGACCTGCAATATTTCGCTGGGTGAATAAAACGCCAGCAGTTTCTACACTGTTGCTGTGTAAGGGTCACCTTTCGAACTTGTAACCAGTGATCTGCAATGTAGACTGAGGGTGGAAGTTCACGGCAGTCAAATGTTAAAACGAGCTATATTGCAAGGATAACGTCTTCGCTTACGAGCAGGGAGGGCAAAAGTGTCAACTTTGAAGATAGGGAGGTCTTGGAGCTCAAGCTGCTCCAGAATGTCATCACCACATGTCTGAAAATTCTGTTGGACAATTGTGTGGGGTAAAATGACAGTACCACTACAAGAATTGAGAGAATGATGTTTGCCAATAGTGATAGGAACAGTATCTATGGTCGTAAGGAGAGAAAGATCGCGAGCTTGGCCAGCATTCTGGACCTTGATGATGCGAGTGCTGCTCTTGAGAGCGTGAAATGAAATATCTTTACCTACATGGCGTAGGAGAGCTTTACCAATACTATGATCGGAAAGATGGGTAGTTGGAGTAGTCAGTCTTAGAGTAAAAAACTTTGTCCATTGAGTAGTGTGAAACAAAGTGCTTAAGCGGAGTGCGTGACGAGCTGGTCGTTTCTGAGATGAATGAGAAAGAAGTGTCGTATCGTCATGTAAGGGTCTTGGTCGTTTGGATGTAGGACCAGAGGTGGTCCGACGTGTAACCAGCGAGCAATCCAAAAATTGCAGCACCGTAGAGGGAGAAGCCAGAATCAAGGCGAGAAAAAAAAAATAAAAAAAAATAAAATAAAAATAAAAAAAAGAATAAAAAAAAGGGGGGAACGTGGAGGAATAGCTCCTAGGAGGAATGAAAGGGAGCGTAAATCCCCCTCCGCACCCAAGAGGACCTCAACACCGCAAGTAGTGCAGATGCTGCATGGAACCCGTGCCATACCCTACCCTTCATGCCAGTAAACCAGCAATCTGGGATAGCAACCTCACATCCACTGAGCCACCTCGGCGGACAAAAGAGAGGGTGGCTGGATACCCGCCACAAAGCATACCTCCTTTGGCCACCTCCCCCGGAATCCGAAAGGTGGCCTCCAGAGATACACCCGTCGCCCGAAAGATACCCAAAGCCACCCCACGGGAGACCGGAGAGGGATCAGGACATCCCCAGGCAATCCAGATTCTACACCACTGCCAAGAATTTCAATGGAATGGGATGGACCATGGTACCCTTCCCCCTACCTAGGAACCAGAATGCTCACAGGGTAAAAATGGGAAGGGAATAAGGAAGGGATGAGGAGGAGGAGGAGGAAAGGGAGAAATGAGGATGGGAAAGATGGGAAAAGGAAGGGGGATTGGGGGGTAATTAGGTTCGGTCTGAGGAAGAAGACCAAGAGGTCCAATTCCTCAGACCGATAGCCTTGTCCTCTAATTTTACTTCTACCTGAGGTTCCCAGCAGCCCTGTGATGGCCTAATCAAGACCCACATAACACTAACATATGTGGATACCCAGAATGATATAAATCAACTGCAGAAATCACCCAAAAATACGCAAATCACCAACTAATAGGACTCGTGTTATCAACTGCCCTGCTGCCACTGAAGTGACACTCCACAACATTCACCCATTCCCCATCACTTACTATTCATCTGAAGCCACGGTCAATGGCCAAGGGTCAGAGCAACAAAAGAAGATCCAGTAACCGGGCAAGGACTCCTAACATCACAAGTGAGAGCAGCAATACTACAAGGAAAACTTCTCGTACTGCCAGCCAGGAAACAACCCTCACCAGCCACCTGCACCATCACAACACACGGCAAACAAAAACAAATATGGCTGCTGCCACAGTCCAAGATAACACCTTCCATGGATTTGATGTTAAGATTATTTTATTTTATTTTATTAACACATCGGCCAATTCCCACCAAGGCAGGGTGGCCCAAAAAAGAAAAACTTTCATCATTCACTCCATTACTGTCTTGCCAGAGGGGTGCTTTACACTACAGTTATAAAACTGCAACATTAACACCCCTCCTTCAGAGTGCAGACACTGTACTTCCCATCTCCAGGACTCAAGTCCGGCCTGCCGGTTTCCCTGAATCCCTTCATAAATATTACTTTGCTCACACTCCAACAGCACGTCAAGTATTAAAAACCATTTGTCTCCATTTACTCCTATCAAATACGATCACACATGCTTGCTGGAAGTCCAAGCCCCTCGCACACAAAACCTCCTTTACCCCCTCCCTCCAACCTTTCCTAGGCCGACCCCTACTCTGCCTTCCCTCCACTACAGATTTATACACTCTCATAGTCATTCTGTCTCGTTCCATTCTCTCTACATGTCCAAACCACCTCAACCCCTCCTCAGCTCTCTGGATAATAGTGTTGGTAATCCCACACCTCCTCCTAATTTCCAAACTCCGAATTCTCTGCATTATATTTACACCACACATTGACCTCAGACATGACATCTCCACTGCCTCCAGCCTTCTCCTCATTGCAACCTTTATCACAAATGCTTCACACCCATATAAGAGTGTTGGTATAACTATACTCTCGTACATTCCCCTCTTTACTTCCATGGACAAAGTTCTTTGTCTCCACAGACTCCGAAGTGCACCACTCTCCCTTTTCCCCTCATCAATTCTATGATTCACCTCATCCTTCATAGACCCATCTGCTGACATGTTCACCCCCAAATATCTGAATACATTCACCTCCTCCATACTCTCTCCCTCCACTCTGATATTCAATCTTTCGTCACCTAATCTTTTAGTTATCCTTATCACCTTACTCTTTCCT
>WNWK01004513.1:67500-138574 GCA_009830355.1 Cherax destructor | reverse complement strand
TGACTAGCTTGTGCTACTAGGTCAGATCCCGCCCCTTCCCTTTAAATGAATTAACCTGACCTAGATGGGGGGGGGCATTGGCTTAAGCCGGGGGGAAATTGGACCGCCTCGCAGGGGCCCAGAGGCCTCTGCAGTGTTCCTTTTTTCTTATGTTCTTATGTTCACGGGAAAAACCTCGCCCCTTCCCGATGTTTCAATTCTGCTGACTGCGATCTTTTATATATCTTGGCACAGCCTCCAAGAAAAATTTTTTCCAGGTACAATAAAACTGCTTTGGGGTCCCTGGGGACAGGCTGAGGCCCCTGGAGGCAGGCCGAGGCCCCTGGGGGCAGGCTGAGGTCTTTGGAGGCAGGCTGAGGCCCCTGAAGGCAGGCTGAGGCCCTGGAGGCAGGCCGAGGCCCCTGGATGCAGGCTGACTCCCTGAGGCAGGCTGAGGCTCCTGGAGGCAGGCTGAGGCCCCTGGAGGCAGGCTGAGGCCCCTGGAGGCATGCTGAGGTCCCTGGAGGGAGGCTGAGGCTCCTGGAGGCAGGCTGGGACTCCTGGAGGCATGCTGAGGTCCCTGGAGGCAGGCCGAGGTCCCTGGAGGCAAGCTGAGGCCCCTGGAGGCAGGCGGAGGCCCTTGGATGCAGGCTGGAGCCCCTGGAGGCAGGCTGAGGCCCCTGGAGGCATGCTGAGGTCCCTGGAGGCAGGCTGAAGCTCCTGGAGGCAGGCTGGGACCCCTGGAGGCATGTTGAGGTCCCTGGAGGCAGGCTGAGGCCCCTGGAGCCAGGCTGAGGCCCTGGAGGCAGGCTGAAGCCCTGGAGGCAGGCTGAGGCTCCTCTTAAAACTGAGAATTTGAAGTCTAATAAAAACATTGGTAAACTGTCCTAAATGCTTTATTTCCTGCGCATCAGAAGGACCAATTAACATATACTTAATACAAACACTTTATAGATTTTGAATTTTTTGGTTGACCTGCAACTATACAAGGGCCTAAAGTTTTAAACCTTTAATAACTTATTTCAAAGTCAAATAAATTCTTAAAAGTTTAACATTTACTTAGAATACTTAGTGAACTGAGCTTTTCTGGCTTTTTTTTTTCTCCAAAATTTCTAATAACACCATCAAAATCAATTTTTCTGGCAATGATTGAGTCAATATTCAGTCTTACTATTGCAATTATTGAGTCAATATTCAGTCTTACTATTGCAATGATTGAGTCAATATTCAGTCTTACTATTGCAATGATTGAGTCAATATTCAGTCTTACTATGTCAGTGATTGAGTCAATATTCAGTCTTACTATTGCAATGATTGAGTCAATATTCAGTCTTACTATGTCAGTGATTGAGTCAATATTCAGTCTTACTATGACAGTGATTGAGTCAATATTCAGTCTTACTATGACAGTGATTGAGTCAATATTCAGTCTTACTATGGCAGTGATTGAGTCAATATTCAGTCTTACTATTGCAATGATTGAGTCAATATTCAGTCTTACTATGTCAGTGATTGAGTCAATATTCAGTCTTATTATGTCAGTGATTGAGTCAATATTCAGTCTTACTATGACAGTGATTGAGTCAATATTCAGTCTTACTATGACAGTGATTGAGTCAATATTCAGTCTTACTATGTCAGTGATTGAGTCAATATTCAGTCTTACTATTGCAATGATTGAGTCAATATTCAGTCTTACTATGTCAGTGATTGAGTCAATATTCAGTCTTACTATGACAGTGATTGAGTCAATATTCAGTCTTACTATGGCAGTGATTGAGTCAATATTCAGTCTTACTATGTCAGTGATTGAGTCAATATTCAGTCTTACTATGTCAGTGATTGAGTCAATATTCAGTCTTACTATGACAGTGATTGAGTCAATATTCAGTCTTACTATGACAGTGATTGAGTCAATATTCAGTCTTACTATGACAGTGATTGAGTCAATATTCAGTCTTACTATGACAGTGATTGAGTCAATATTCAGTCTTACTATGTCAGTGATTGAGTCAATATTCAGTCTTACTATGTCAGTGATTGAGTCAATATTCAGTCTTACTATGACAGTGATTGAGTCAATATTCAGTCTTACTATGACAGTGATTGAGTCAATATTCAGTCTTACTATGTCAGTGATTGAGTCAATATTCAGTCTTACTATTGCAATGATTGAGTCAATATTCAGTTTTACTATGTCAGTGATTGAGTCAATATTCAGTCTTACTATGACAGTGATTGAGTCAATATTCAGTCTTACTATGACAGTGATTGAGTCAATATTCAGTCTTACTATGTCAGTGATTGAGTCAATATTCAGTCTTACTATGACAGTGATTGAGTCAATATTCAGTCTTACTATTGCAATGATTGAGTCAATATTCAGTCTTACTATGTCAGTGATTGAGTCAATATTCAGTCTTACTATGACAGTGATTGAGTCAATATTCAGTCTTACTATGTCAGTGATTGAGTCAATATTCAGTTTTACTATTGCAATGATTGAGTCAATATTCAGTCTTACTATGTCAGTGATTGAGTCAATATTCAGTCTTACTATGTCAGTGATTGAGTCAATATTCAGTCTTACTATGTCAGTGATTGAGTCAATATTCAGTCTTACTATGTCAGTGATTGAGTCAATATTCAGTCTTACTATGACAGTGATTGAGTCAATATTCAGTCTTACTATGTCAGTGATTGAGTCAATATTCAGTCTTCTATTGCAGTGATTGAGTCAATATTCAGTCTTACTATGACAGTGATTGAGTCAATATTCAGTCTTACTATGACAGTGATTGAGTCAATATTCAGTCTTACTATGTCAGTGATTGAGTCAATATTCAGTCTTACTATGTCAGTGATTGAGTCAATATTCAGTCTTACTATGACAGTGATTGAGTCAATATTCAGTCTTACTATGACAGTGATTGAGTCAATATTCAGTCTTACTATGTCAGTGATTGAGTCAATATTCAGTCTTACTATTGCAATGATTGAGTCAATATTCAGTCTTACTATGTCAGTGATTGAGTCAATATTCAGTCTTACTATGACAATGATTGAGTCAATATTCAGTCTTACTATGACAGTGATTGAGTCAATATTCAGTCTTACTATGTCAGTGATTGAGTCAATATTCAGTCTTACTATGACAGTGATTGAGTCAATATTCAGTCTTACTATTGCAATGATTGAGTCAATATTCAGTCTTACTATGTCAGTGATTGAGTCAATATTCAGTCTTACTATGACAGTGATTGAGTCAATATTCAGTCTTACTATGTCAGTGATTGAGTCAATATTCAGTTTTACTATTGCAATGATTGAGTCAATATTCAGTCTTACTATGTCAGTGATTGAGTCAATATTCAGTCTTACTATGTCAGTGATTGAGTCAATATTCAGTCTTACTATGTCAGTGATTGAGTCAATATTCAGTCTTACTATGTCAGTGATTGAGTCAATATTCAGTCTTACTATGACAGTGATTGAGTCAATATTCAGTCTTACTATGTCAGTGATTGAGTCAATATTCAGTCTTACTATTGCAATGATTGAGTCAATATTCAGTCTTACTATGACAGTGATTGAGTCAATATTCAGTCTTACTATGTCAATGATTGAGTCAATATTCAGTCTTACTATGTCAGTGATTGAGTCAATATTCAGTCTTACTATGTCAGTGATTGAGTCAATATTCAGTCTTACTATTGCAATGATTGAGTCAATATTCAGTCTTACTATGTCAGTGATTGAGTCAATATTCAGTCTTACTATGTCAGTGATTGAGTCAATATTCAGTCTTACTATGTCAGTGATTGTGTCAATATTCAGTCTTACTATTGCAATGATTGAGTCAATATTCAGTCTTACTATGACAGTGAGTCAATATTCAGTCTTACTATGTCAGTGATTGAGTCAATATTCAGTCTTGCTAAATCAACAAGTCAGGGTTGAGACATATTAGACCTTAAAAAGTTTTTAATATATTTGAGTTTGCTAAAAGATGTTTCACACTGGAATTACCAACAACATTCTCAAACCAACACAAACATTTGCAAATATCTCACAAAGTTTGTAGTCTCATAATATATTTACCAATGCTAAATGTTTCAGTTCTGGCTTTTCCAAAATTTGCTCTATATACTAATGGTAAATGTTGCATTTATGTTGCAAAATCTTCACTTTTAAGGCTGACACCCCCTCTTATAGGACCTGTGTCTTGGTTCATGTGTGAGGGGTCATGCAGGATGAGCCAGTAAATGTGTGTAATTAGCTAGTACCTAATTATGTTGTATTGATAATGTAATATGCTCCTCCTAGAATCATGGTTGATCATACTAGACATGATGCTTGAAGCTCAGACCTTTGTATACATGTGTGTGAGGCTTGGAACAGGATAATGTGAGATCGAAGTTAGTGGAAGGGAAAGCCGCTTTCGGGATTCGACGTGCTTTCAGAGTGGTGCTTCGCCTCTTCTTCGGTGGGAAACGACCGATAAATCAAGTTAAATTAAAAAAAAATAGGTTTTTTCCTTGTGTAAGATAGTTATCATGTTGATATAGGTGTCAGGCAGCGGGTGTCGAACCTGGGGTAGGAGAGAGTGGTGGTGACAGCGAACTAGACAGCCGCCAGCACCCACGCTGATAGTATTTGCATATCCTATTACGGTCTCCCTTGCTTGTGTTGCTATCCTGCCTATAAATATTCCATCCCCCCCCCACCTCTCTCTCTCTCTCACTCTTTCTCTCTCACTCTCTCTCTCTCTCTCTCTCTCTCTCTCTCTCTCACTCTCTTCTCTCTCTCTCTCACTCTCTCTCTCTCACCTCTCTCTCTCTCTCTCTCTCTCTCTCTCTCTCTCTCTCTCTCTCTCTTCTCTCTCTTCTCTCTTCTCTCTCTCTCTCTACTAACTCATCGAACAGAGGCAGTAAACCTGCTTTATGAGACAGCTCACTTGTTTGTGTGTGGAAAACAATTAATACATGAGTGAGAAAGAGAGAGAGAGAGAGAGAGAGAAGAAGAAGAGAGAGAAGAAGAGAGAGAAGAGAGAAGAAGAGAGAGAAGAAGAGAGAGAGAATAGGAATTGATAGTGTCAGGAAGAATAAATCTCACTTTACCCTCTTAACTGAGACAAGTTAGGACTCTACACACGGGAAATAAATCTCCCAAACCAGGACACACACACACACACACACATATATATATATATATATATATATATATATATATATATATATATATGTGCCGATTAGGTAAAACTTGCGATTTTGGCTTAAATAGCAACGCTCACCTTGCCATATAAGACAAGTGAAAATTTGTGTATGCAATAATTTCGCAAAAATCATTCTGAACCTAACGAAAAAAATATATTTCATTGTGTTTGTTTATTATTAAATTAATGTTAACGTATCTAAAATATATTTAGTTGGGTTAGGCTAAATTAAATTGCGCTTGTTGTAATAAGGTTAGGTAGGTTTTCAAAGTTTCTCTTGGTACAAAATTATAATTTTTTACATTAACATAAATGAAAAAAAATATATCTTTAAACGTATAAGAGAAAATTTTAGAAAGGACTTAATTTTAAATGAGTTCTTGCTAATTGACCAGTTTTACCTAATCGGACGACATATATATATATATATATATATATATATATATATATATATATATATATATATATATATATATATATATAAATCTTCTGAATATTGAATTTTAGTTTTAAAAACCAATAAAATTTTAGAACCATTACTACCATTAGCATGTAACCCGGTGGTCAGAATGCTCGACTCAACCGAAGGAGCCAGGATTCGATTTCCAGTTAGCAGTCCACTTGTATCTCCACGCAGGACAACCACTGTGAAAAAAACAGTGAACTTCCAAGCGAATTCGTGACACAGTGGTTGTCCTGCATGCTGTATACCTGGAGTATACCTGGTGTATATCTGGAGTATACCTGGAGTATACCTGGAGTATACCTGGAGTATACCTGGAGTATACCTGGAGTATACCTGGAGAGGATTTCAGGGATCAACGCCCCCGCGTCCAGGTCTGTGACCAGGCTCCTGGTCACACCTACACCCTTACCTTCCTGTGAATGGATATAAGGATAACAATGGAGTGTCATGGGTGGCATTCTGGGGCAGGTAGTATACCATACCTGGAACTGGGATTTTATACAAATCAAGATAGTGAGGTAACTCTTACTCTCTATAAATAACTTGAGTAAAGAACTGGGTTATTGTAGGGAAACAGGCAAGCATATATGTGTATGTGGACAGTATAACAGAGACAGTATAACAGAGTCAGTATAACAGAGACAGTATAACAGAGACAGTATAACAGAGACAGTATAACAGAGGCAGTATAAGAGAGTCAGTATAACAGAGACAGTATAAGAGAGTCAGTATAACAGAGACAGTATAACAGAGACAGTATAAGAGAGTCAGTATAACAGAGACAGTGTAACAGAGGCAGTATAAGAGAGTCAGTATAACAGAGACAGTGTAACAGAGGCAGTATAAGAGAGTCAGTATAACAGAGACAGTATAACAGAGGCATTATAACAGAGACAGTATAACAGACGCAGTATAACAGACGCAGTATAACAGAGACAGTATAACAGAGACAGTATAACAGAGGCAGTATAACAGAGACAGTATAACAGAGACAGTATAACAGAGACAGTATAACAGAGGCAGTATAAGAGAGTCAGTATAACAGAGACAGTATAACAGAGACAGTATAACATAGACAGTATAACAGAGGCAGTATACCAGAGACAGTATAACAGAGGCAGTATAACAGAGACAGTATAACAGAGACAGTATAACAGAGACAGTATAACAGAGACAGTATAACAGAGACAGTATAACAGAGGCAGTATAACAGAGGCAGTATAACAGAGGCAGTATAACAGAGACAGTATAACAGAGACAGTATAACAGAGACAGTATAACAGAGACAGCATAACAGAGGCAGTATAACAGAGTCAGTATAACAGAGACAGTATAACAGAGGCAGTATAACAGAGGCAGTATAACAGAGGCAGTATAACAGAGGCAGTATAACAGAGGCAGTATAACAGAGACAGTATAACAGAGACAGCATAACAGAGACAGTATAACAGAGGCAGTATAAGAGAGTCAGTATAACAGAGACAGTATAACAGAGACAGTATAAGAGAGTCAGTATAACAGAGACAGTATAACAGAGACAGTATAACAGACGCAGTATAACAGAGACAGTATAACAGAGGCAGTATAAGAGAGTCAGTATAACAGAGACAGTATAACAGAGGCAGTATAAGAGAGTCAGTATAACAGAGACAGTGTAACAGAGGCAGTATAAGAGAGTCAGTATAACAGAGACAGTATAACAGAGGCATTATAACAGAGACAGTATAACAGAGGCAGTATAACAGAGGCAGTATAACAGAGACAGTATAACAGAGACAGTATAACAGAGGCAGTATAACAGAGACAGTATAACAGAGACAGTATAACAGAGACAGTATAACAGAGTCAGTATAAAGGTCAGTATAACAGAGACAGTATAACAGAGACAGATAACATAGACAGTATAACAGAGGCAGTATACCCGAGACAGTATAACAGAGGCAGTATACAGAGACAGTATAACAGAGACAGTATAACAGAGACAGTATAACAGAGACAGTATAACAGAGACAGTATAACAGAGGCAGTATAAGAGAGTCAGTATAACAGAGACAGTATAACAGAGACAGTATAACAGAGACAGTATAACAGGGGACAGTATAACAGAGACAGTATAACAGAGGCAGTATAAGACAGTATAAGAGTCAGTATAACAGAGACAGTATAACAGAGACAGTATAACAGAGACAGTATAACAGAGGCAGTATAACAGAGACAGTATAACAGAGGCAGTATAACAGAGACAGTATAACAGAGACAGTATAACAGAGACAGTATAACAGAGACAGATAAAGAGCAGTATAAGAGCAGTATAACAGAGACAGTATAACAGAGGCAGTATAACAGAGGCAGTATAACAGAGAGTAACAGAGTATAACAGAGACAGTATAACAGAGACAGTATAACAGAGACAGCTATAACAGAAAAGAGCAGTATAACAGAGTCAGTATAACAGAGACAGTATAACAGAGACAGTATAACAGAGGACAGATATAACAGGGGCAGTATAACAGAGCAGTATAACAGAGACAGTATAACAGAGACAGTATAACAGAGCAGTATAACAGAGACAGTATAACAGAGGCAGTATAAAGAGTCAGTATAACAGAGACAGTATAACAGAGAGCAGTATAAGAGAGTCAGTATAACAGAGACAGTATAACAGAGACAGTATAACAGAGACAGTATAACAGAGTATAACAGAGACAGTATAACAGAGCAGTATAAGAGAGCAGTATAACAGAGACAGTATAACAGAGCAGTATAAGAGAGTCAGTATAACAGAGACAGTTAACAGAGGCAGTATAAGAGAGTCAGTATAACAGAGACAGTATAACAGAGGCATTATAACAGAGACAGTATAACAGAGACAGTATAACAGAGGCAGTATAAGAGAGTCAGTATAACAGAGACAGTATAACAGAGGCAGTATAACAGAGACAGTGTAACAGAGACAATATAACAGAGACAGTATAACATAGGCAGTATAACAGAGACAGTATAACAGAGACAGTATAACAGAGACAGTATAACATAGGCAGTATAACAGAGACAGTATAACATAGGCAGTATAACAGAGGCAGTATAATAGAGACAGTTAACAGAGACATATAACAGAGACAGTATAACATAGAGCAGTATAACAGAGACAGTATAACAGAGACAGTATACAGAGACAGTATAACAGAGGCAGTATAACAGAGACAGTATAACAGAGGCAGTATAACAGAGGACAGTATAACAGAGACAGTATAACAGAGACAGTATAACAGAGGCAGTATAACAGAGACAGTATAACAGAGACAGTATAACAGAGACAGTATATCAGAGACAGTATAACAGAGGCAGTATAACAGAGACAGTATATCAGAGACAGTATAACTACAGGCTCAATAACAACCACAACAACAACAATAACAACCTCAATAACAATCACAACAATAATAACAACCTCAATAACAATCACAACAATAACAATTACAACCTCAATAGCAACAACAACAACCACAATAACAACAAACAACAACAAACAACCACAATTCCACGAAATCCATCTTTGTTAACCTGTCTCACCTACCATCACCTTCCCTCACCTAAATTACCCAGACTTATTAGTCTTCCCCTCCCCTCCCCTCCCCTCCCCTCCCCCCCAAGGCTCCAGACGCCCTTGAAGACGTTATTAGACACACTAGAAAGTAATTAAGTCGCTTCCGGATCATTACAAACTTGTAATTAACTTTTTTTATTACATTACTGAAGCTGTGACCTTTACTGAGAGACAGTGAGTGACCTGACTTCTCAAGGTCACATGACCAACTCTCTGATGACTTAAACTGGCTTCTATTATTATTATTATTATTATTATTATTATTATTATTATTATCGATATATGTATCACTCGTAATAAATATTTAGTACTGGAGCCCATGGTGGGTGTCTGAGAGAGGAGAGAGAGAGAGAGAGAGAGAGAGAGAGAGAGAGAGAGAGAGAGAGAGAGGAAGGGGCGTGGTAGAGTGTCATAATTTATGGCTTAAGAATATTAACGCTGGGGAGGCGTCCTGGGGAGGCGTCCTGGGGAGGCGTCCTGGGGAGGCGTCCTGGGGAGGAGTCCTGGGGAGGCGTCCTGGGGAGGCGTCCAGGGGAGGAGTCCTGGGGAGGAGTCCTGGGGAGGAGTCCTGGGGAGGAGGTGAGAGAAAATTAAAATACATTGTCATAAGTGTAATAATTTCTTTCAGAAAAGAAGAAGGAGGAGGGGAGGAGGATGAGGAGGGAGAAGAGGGGAGGGGGAAGGAAGGAAGAGGAGGAGGAAGCAAGAAGGAGGAGGACGAGCAAGGTAAGCAAGGAGTAGGAGGAGGAGGAGGAGGAGGAAAGCAAGAAGGAGGAAGAGGATAGGAGGAAGAGAGAAGGAGAAAGAAGAGAACCCCAAATAGGTGAGTACACACACACATACACACACACACATACACACACACACACACACACACACACACACACACACACACACACACACACACACACACATACACACACACACACACACACACACACACACACACACACACAAGGGTCTTCCCAGAAAAAGTCTTATTCCTACGCAGCTTGGAGTTAAGGTACGCATTGTCCGGGTAAACTTTGTGCCCCGAGACAGTAAACACACTTCAACAGAGTGCACACACTTGTGCACAAGGAGTCAGCTGACAGTCAACAAAGATGAAAATACTCAAGAAATTCATTTTCCTGAGGTTTTCCATTGTGAGGCATAAACTACGAAGGTGGAGCAGAGAGACGGGAAGAAGAGGGGAAGATGGAGTGGGTGTGAGTTGAACCATCCTAACTTGGGCCAGTAGGCCAGGAGATAATGCATTATCTCCTGGCCTACTTCTCCACTACTTCCTTATCTCTTCTCTTTGTCTCGTCCTTGTCCCCTCTCCGACTTGTTGATATATATATATATATATATATATATATATATATATATATATATATATATATATATATATATATACTGGCTTCTTCACCTTCGTGTGTCAGTATGGCTTGTCAAGGGTCAAAAGTTTATCCTATATCTCTACATATTAGTAAGACTTCATGTAGATTATGCAGCACACTTCTGGTCTCCGTACTACATGACCGACGCAGATACATTGGAAAGCATACAAAGAATGACACTGAGGTCCAAGTCGGTCGTGAACGTCATCATAAGACTGGTTGACCTACGTGCGGGATATTTGTGTATTATTTCTTGTAAGTGGGTAATAACATTGTCGTGTGTATCTCACCTGACAGGTTCCGGCCAGAAGCAGGACCTAACTGGGGCTATGGTGGTGTTGGTCAGCAGTACCAGAACACTATACCAGCAGAGGTAAGAGCTACCACAACTCTCTCTTTATCTCTCTCTTTTTTTATACAAGGTTTTTTTTTTTTGGAGGGTTACTAGCTAAGAGCTGTTGTCTATCTCATCTCATTGGAAAGCCTATCTTTGTAATTGTTATGAAACATGCAAGTAAGAAATAGGGTGAAGTTGGAGACACCTGTGAGCCAGCGATTTCATTTGGTCAACTGACTTGACTTCGTCGATGTGGTTATGCTGTACCAATATGTTCCAGACTCGAGTTATTCAAGAACTAAATGATATCATATGATGTGATGTTCTTGAGAAGGGCACAACCAGAGCTTAGTTGATGTCTGCTGCCCGTCTTGTTGTGTGGAAGCTGTCTTCGTGCTGTACATAACAGTAAGGTCACCCACATCTTTCCGGTGTTGAAGGTTCTGCTGAAATGATAGATCTATCCAGGCCGAGTCCAGGCGAGAGAAAAGTCGTCCTGCTATGTTCGTTATTTTGACCAGAAGTCGTAAATGAACCCAGGGGTGAGGCAGTCCAAGAAAGTGGAACATGCTCAAAATGTGAGTGCACTTGTGCCTTGTACAGGGTTTTGCAGTCTCTCTCGTCCAGCATGTTCCAAATGCATCTAATGCTGTTTAGCTTCTCGGCTGTCTTGCTTTCAAGATTTACTACGTGGTTCTCCATAGACAGTTTGGAATCATATTCCCCTATCTCATCTCGGGTCACATCATTCTCTCTCTCTCTCTCCTCCTCTCTCTCTCTCTCTCTCTCTCTCTCTCTCTCTCTCCTCTCTTACACAGGGTTCTACAAGGTTAGATTTACGGTTCCTAACTTTATTTACAAGCTAAGAGCTGCTTCCTGCATCAGCTCATTTGAAAGATTTTTTATTGTTATGAGTTATACAGATAAGGAGCAGGATAAAGTTGGAGCCATCTGTGGGCCAGCGATTTTATTTTCTCTGTGTCTCAATATTTTGAGTCACATTTCATAGAAAGAACAGGGACCCACAAGCTCAGTTACAAGTCAATGTTACACTGCCCAACATTGGTGTGGGTGGGCAATAGAGTGTTGTGATTGCCTCTGGCTCCCACTGCCCTTCAGATGTATCGAAGTTAGGAGTTAACAAGATTAAAACTAATTGAAAGATTTATCGTTCTTCTGTACAGGTCGAGTTGGTAGTGGATTTCCAGCGGATTCTGTGACTGGGAAGTTGAAAATATTCTCCTGCCTTTGTCAGACGCATATTTTTTATGCCCCTTAATTCCTTTCGTGTAGATTCGTGTCAGTTTGTTCTCTGATACACGTGCAAGAGTTAGGTATATTTATTTCGAAAGGTTTCGCCTACACAGTAGGCTTCTTCAGTCGAATACAGAGGAGGCAGGAGTAGTAGTAGAGATGTAAAGACGATGTAATCAGTCCATCACCCTTGAAGACGTAGTTTTGAGGTGGTCAGTCCCCCAGCCTGGGGAACATACCGTGGAAAATCTGGAGTCTTGTATACACAGGAGGATCTTACAGACAGACAGGAAGATTCGACGCGCACGAAGATCTTAGCTGGATTTGAGTGGGACTTGCACTTCGAGTTGATGGGTTGGGCGAATAGTTTCGCAAGTGGGTTTGTGTTTGATAAGGACCTGCCAAGAATGAGCCAGTAGCCCTGCTGCAGCGTTCCTTCCTTCTTATGTCCCTATGTTCTTACGAGTCCTCCAACACGAATTATGTAGCAGGAAAGATCGCTTACACCTTGTTCAGGGAGACTATACATTTTTTCTCTTTCTGCCTCCCCTGCTGCCCTTTCCCCTTTCTCTGCCTCTCTGCTTCTCCCTCTCTCTCTCCTCCCCTCACACAGGCTAAAACTCCCCACATTGCGTATATTTATTACTGGGTGTCGTGTGTAGTGTGAAAGCAATTAGATGTCAGTGATGGGTGTTAGTGAAGCTAGAGCGAGAGGGAGAGAGGGAGACGAGGAAGGGTGGAAGAGGGAGGGAGGGAAGGTGGAGAAAAGAGGAAAGGAGGATGAAGAGGATGGGAAAGGGGAACGGGAGGTGAAAAGGGAAACATCGAGAGAAAGAGGAGAGAGAGAGAGAGAGAGAGAGAGAGAGAGAGAGAGAGAGAGAGAGAGAGAGAGAGAGAGAGAGAGAGAGAGAGAGAGAGAGAAAATGCGAACACGGAATAGACAAACATAAGAAGACAAGAAAAAGGGTGGAAGAACCAGCCGTAGTACGCCTGCTAGGCCTGCTAGATCTGCTAGATCTGCTAGGCCTGCTATATCTGCTAGGCCTGCTAGGCCTGCTAGGCCTGCTAGATCTGCTAGGCCTGCTAGGTCTGCTAGGTCTGCTGGGTCTGCTAGGTCTGCTAGGTCTGCTGGGTCTGATATCTGCAGGCCTGCTAGGTCTGCTACGCCTGCTAGGTCTGCTAGGTCTGCTAGGCTGCTAGGCCTGCTAGGTCTGCTAGGTCTGCTAAGCCTGCTAGATCTGCTAGGCCTGCTAGGTCTGCTAGGCCTTCTAGGTCTGCTAGGCCTGCTAGGTCTGCTAGGCCTGCTAGGCCTGCTAGATCTGCTAGGTCTGCTAGGTCTTCTAGGTCTGCTAGGTCTGCTAAATCTGCTAGGTCTGCTAGGCCTGCTAGGTCTGCTAGGCCTGACTAGGTCTGCTAGGTGCTGGGCTGAAATCTGCTAGGCTGCTAGGCTGCTAGGGTAGTCTGCTGTAGGTCTGCTAGGTCCTGCTAGGTCTGCTAGATCTGCTAGGTCTGCTAACTGGGCTGCTAGGTCTGGCTGCTAGATCTGCTAGGTCTGCTAGGTCTGCTAGGTCTGCTGGGTCTGCTAGGTCTGCTAGGTCTGCTAGGTCTGCTGGGTCTGATATCTGCTAGGCCTGCTAGGTCTGCTACGCCTGCTAGGTCTGCTAGGTCTGCTAGGCCTGCTAGGCCTGCTAGGTCTGCTAGGTCTGCTAAGCCTGCTAGATCTGCTAGGCCTGCTAGGTCTGCTAGGCCTTCTAGGTCTGCTAGGCCTGCTAGGTCTGCTAGCCTGCTGTCTGCTAGCCTGCTAGGATCTGTTAGGTCTGCTAGGTCTTCTAGGTCTGCTAGGTCTGCTAAATCTGCTAGGTCTGCTAGGCCTGCTAGGTCTGCTAGGTCTGCTAAATCTGCTAGGTCTGCTAGGCCTGCTAGGTCTGCTGGGTCTGCTAGGTCTGCTAAATCTGCTAGGTCTGCTAGGCCTGCTAGGTCTGCTAGGCCTGCTAGGTCTGCTAAATCTGCTAGGTCTGCTAGGCCTGCTAGATCTGCTAGGTCTGTTAGGTCTGCTAGGTCTACTAGGCCTGCTAGGTCTACTAGGCCTGCTAGGTCTGTTAGGCCTGCTAGGCCTGCTAGGTCTGCTGGGTCTGCTAGGTCTGCTAGGTCTGCTAGGCCTGCTAGGTCTGCTAGGCCTACTAGGTCTGCTAGGCCTGCTAGATCTGCTAGGCCTGCTAGATCTGCTAGGCCTGCTAGGCCTGCTAGATCTGCTAGGCCTGCTAGGTCTGCTAGACCTGCTAGGTCTGCTAAATCTGCTAGGCCTGCTAGGCCTGCTAGGTCTGCTAGGCCTGCTAGGTCTGCTAGGTCTGCTGGGTCTGCTAGGTCTGCTAGGTCTGCTGGGTCTGCTATCTGCTAGGCCTTCTAGGTCTGCTAGGTCTGCTAGGTTTGCTATGCCTGCTAGGCCTGCTAGGTCTGCTAGGTCTGCTAGGTCTGCTAAGCCTGCTAGATCTGCTAGGCCTGCTAGGTCTGCTAGACCTTCTAGGTCTGCTAGGCCTGCTAGGCCTGCTAGGTCTGCTAGGTCTGCTAGGTCTGCTAGGTCTGCTGGGTCTGCTAGGTCTGCTAGGTCTGCTAGGTCTGCTAGGTCTGCTGGGTCTGCTAGGTCTGCTAGACCTGCTAGGTCTGCTAGGCCTGCTAGGTCTGCTGGGTCTGCTAGGTCTGCTGGGTTTGCTAGGTCTGCTAGGCCTGCTAGGCCTGCTAGATCCTCTATGTCTGCTAGGCCTGCTAGGCCTATTAGGTCTTCTGGGTCTGCTAGGTCTGCTAAGCCTGCTAGGTCTGCTAGGTCTGCTAGGCCTGCTAGGTCTGCTAGTCTTAAATTTATTCATGTACCTGTCTAACTCACTTTCCAGAGCTCACTTTTCATGGCTCACTTTTTAAGGCTCACTTTTTCAGGGCTCACTTTTCTCAGAGCTCAATTTTTAAGAGCTCACTTTTTTCACAGCTCACTTTTTTCACAGCTCACTTTTCATAGTTCATTTTGAGGAGTTCATTTTACCGAGTTCAATTTATGAGTTCACTTTCCCCTGTTCATTTTCCTGGTGAAGGTGAGAGGGGCGCACAGCCCCCTGTCGGTGGTCAAGCCAGGGGAGAGTGAACCTTAAATCCCCTCTGCATTAAGACCAAATTGAAAAAAAAAAAGAAAACTGCATGCATTTTAGGTTGATCCCAAATGGATAAACAATAGACTAAAACGTCTCATTGGTCAAAAGAGAGGCATATATAGGCGTATTAAAAGAGGGGATGGGCAGTTAAGAAATCAATATATTTAATTAAAGAGAGAAATAAAAAAAAGGGAATAAGAAAAGCTAAGAGGGATTATGAGGTTAAAGTGGCAAGGGATTCGAAGACTAACCCAAAAAGGTTTCTTTCAGGTATATAGAAGGAAGATTAGGGACAAGATTGACCCACTTAAAAGTAAGTCAGGTCAGATCACTGACTGTGATAAGGAAATGTGTGAAATTTTTAACTCTTATTTCCTCTCAGTTTTTACGCAGGAAGATACTAGCGAAATTACAGAAATAATCAATTATGTAGAACAGGACGATAATAAACTATGCATTATGAGGGTAACTAGTGACATGCTCCTCAGACAAATAGAAAAATTAAAACCGAACAAATCCCCAGGCCCTGATGAACTGTTTGTAAGGGTTTTGAAGGAATGTAAAGAGGAGCTTTTCAATATATCACTACAAACTGGCATGGTGCCAGAGAAGTGGAAAATTGCAAATGTAATACCTATTTACAAGGCAGGTGGCAGGTCCTTAGCTTCGAACTATAGACCAATAAGCCTAACCTCCATAGTGGGAAAATTTATGGAATCAATAATTGCCGAGGCAATTCGTAGTCATCTTGAAAAGCATAAATTGATTAATGAATCTCAACACGGTTTTACAAAGGGACGTTCCTGTCTTACGAATTTACTAACTTTTTTCACCAAGGTATTTGAGGAAGTAGATCATGGTAATGAATATGATATTGTGTATATGGACTTCAGTAAGGCTTTTGATAGAGTTCCACACCAGAGACTATTGAGGAAAATTAAGGCACACGGAATAGGAGAATTTTTTTCCTGGGTAGAGGCATGGTTGACAAATAGGCCACAAAGAGTTTGCATCAATGGGGAGAAATCAGAGTGGGGGCGCGTCAGGAGTGGTATTCCACAAGGGTCAGTGCTGGGCCCTTTGTTGTTCACAATTTATATAAACGGCATTGATAAGGGAATAAATAGCGACATAAGCAAGTTTGCTCATGACACCGAAATAGGTCGCCTAATTCATTGTAATGAGGACATTAGAAAACTTCAGAAAGATTTGAATAGACTGATGCAGTGGTCGGAGAAGTGACAGATGCAGTTTAATGTAGACAAATGCAAAGTTCTAAACACTGGACAAGAAAATAAGCATGACACATAAACTAAATAATGTAGATCTTAATATTACGGATTGCGAAAGAGATTTGGGAGTTCTGGTTAGCAGTAATCTAAAACCAAGACAACAGTGCATAAGTGTTCGCAATAAAGCTAACAGAATTCTTGGCTTCATATCAAGAAGTATAAATAATAGGAGTCCTCAGGTTGTTCTTCAACTCAATATATCCTTGGTTAGGCCTCATCTAGATTATGCTGCACAGTTCTGGTCACCTGGATAATCATGTTATGAAATTAGTGAGAGAGTATGGAGTTAAATAGGGGATCAAATAAATAATTAAGTAGACAGTGAAATTAGCTAGAAAATAGGTAAGCAAATAGGTAACCAGATTAGAAAATAGGTATTAAACAGGCAATTTAAATAGGTGTTCAAGTAAGTAAATAGGCAGTTAAATAGGTATCTAAACAGGTAATTAGGTACCTGGATAATCATGTTATGAAATTAGTGAGAGAGTATGGAGTTAAATAGGGGATCAAATAAATAATTAAGTAGACAGTGAAATTAGCTAGAAAATAGGTAAGCAAATAGGTAACCAGATTAGAAAATAGGTATTAAACAGGCAATTTAAATAGGTGTTCAAGTAAGTAAATAGGCAGTTAAATAGGTATATAAACAGGTAATTAAAACCCATTCACTGACCCACCCACCCACTAACCCACTCCTTCACCAACCCACCTTCTCATTTACCCACCCACTAACTTACCCACCTGCTCTACCTGAACCCATCTCCCACCACCTCACCCACCCACCTGCTCCTCACGCCCACGTGGGCGGGGTGGGCGTGGCCAGGTCTCCTTGAGAAAGGTGACGTGATCCCTTGCAGACTAAAGGAGACAGAGTAAGAGGATCTCTCTCTCTCCCTCTCTTCTCCCTCTCTCCTCTCTCTCTCTCTCTTCTCCCTCTCTCCTCTCTCTCTCTCTCTCTCTCTCTCTCTCTCTCTCTCTCTCTCTCTCTCTCTCTCTCTCTCTCTCTCTCTCTCTCTTTCAGCCCCAATAACCGCTTTTTAGGTAATTAAGCCAAACTACCGTCCACCCCCTCACCTCCACATCCCTCCACCCCCTCCCCTTTCCCCCTCCACACTTAGCTAATTAAATACTTGGCACAATAATGAATGTGTTACCAACTTTCCGCACGGAGCGAGTCTAGCTGAGTTATCCCTCGTATGTTGTGCATGGACAACTATTATATTTTACACACCCTTCTCTCTCTTTCTCTATATATATATATATATATATATATATATATATATATATATATATATATATATATATATATATATATATATATATATATATATATGTCGTGCCGATTAGGTAAAACTTGCGATTTTGGCTTAAATAGCAACGCTCTTCTTGCCATATATGACAAGTGAAAATTTGTGTATGCAATAATTTCGCCAAAATCATTCTGAACATAACGAAAAATATATATTTCATTGTGTTTGTTTATTATTAAATTAATGTTAACGTATCTAAAATATATTTAGTTGGGTTAGGCTAAATTAAATTGCACTTGTTGTAATAAGGTTAGGTAGGTTTTCAAAGTTTCTCTTGGTACAAAATTATAAATTCTTACATTAACATAAATGAAAAATATATCTTTAAACGTATAAGAGAAATTTTTAGAAAGGACTTAATTTTAGATGAGTTCTTGCTAATTGACCAGTTTTACCTAATCGGCACGACATATATACATGTATATATATATATATATATATATATATATATATATATATATATATATATATATATATATATATATATATATATATATATATATATATATATGTGTGTGTGTGTGTGTGTGGTAGTGGTACTCAAACTATTAGTAGTACTCTAACTGTGACTGTTCCTGAATGTATCTATTTTGTAGTAGTATCTATATTCGTAGTAGTACTTAACTATTCTGGTAGTAGTATATATCTAAATCTATTCCTGGTAGTAGTACTCTAACTATCCCTGGTAGTAGTACTTAACTATTCCTGGTAGTAGTACTCTAACTATTCCTGGTAGTAGTACTCTAACTATTCCTGGTAGTAGTACTCTAACTATTCCTGGTAGTAGTACTCTAACTATTCCTGGTAGTAGTACTCTAACTATTCCTGGTAGTAGTACTCTAACTATTCCTGGTAGTAGTACTCTAACTATTCCTGGTAGTAGTACTCTAACTATTCCTGGTAGTAGTACTCTAACTATTCCTGGTAGTAGTACTCTATTCCTGATAGTAGTACTCTAACTATTCCTGGTAGTAGTACTCTATTCCTGATGAGTTTACATCGGTAGTACTCTAACTATTCCTGATAGTAGTACTCTAACTATTCCTGATAGTAGTACTCTGTGCTGATTGCATCGCCTTGCTGATGTCACCTGGGAGACTCAGCTCTGATTGGTTGTAACTTCAGCCAATCAATGGGAAGGGATTTATGAAATTGGAGGCTAAGCGCTGATTGGTTGTAGCTTCAGCCAATCAGTGGGCAGGGATTTACGAATTCGCCGCCACCCTTCAAGGTATGTCCCTTAATATTGATGACGGGCTTTTGATCTGAGGAACTGGAGCTATCCTCCCCTTCCTCGAATCAAACCTGATTACCCACCGCACCACAAGTGCTGTGTGACCCCGATGGGTTTAACGCTTATGCGTGAAACTAGTAACAATGTCTTCAGCCAATCAGCGAGCAGAATCCTCAGCAAGGCTCCGCGCGTCAACCAATCAGCGACTGTCATCATCACCTAGATGCTCGATAATTACTTTGTTTTTTGTTCTTTCCGAAAATATCACCAATAAAACTAATGCATTTATTTATTATCCTCGCAAAAAAAAAAAAAACGTTGTCTACATTGAAAAAATTTCCAGCTGTTTCTGTATTTTTCTATTTATTTTTTGAAAAAAAAAAATTGAAATGAGAGAGAGGGTGGAGGTGGTTGCCAGATGTCGTCTTGGTGTTTTAAACGAGGCAGTTAATGTTATCGTATGTGAAGTTTCTAATATCTGCCCGCTTATTATTGATATGTTCGATAATGTGGATGGTTATACTAGTTTATCAGGG
The DNA here is from genome assembly GCA_009830355.1 of Cherax destructor. Taxonomy (NCBI): domain Eukaryota; kingdom Metazoa; phylum Arthropoda; class Malacostraca; order Decapoda; family Parastacidae; genus Cherax; species Cherax destructor. The sequence continues at coordinate 118,822 of WNWK01004513.1, read as the reverse complement.
TTATACACACCACACACACACACACACACACACACAGTGGAGGAGGAGGTGTTGATTCGCCGACACAGTGGAAGGAATGGATGGAATGGGCGAAAGGGACTACATAGTAGGAACAATTCAGTCTGAGGGCCATAAGGTGGTAATTGCTGTAATGTACAACCCGCCACAGAACTGCAGGAGGCCAAGAGAAGAATACGACGAGAGCAACAGAGCAATGGTAGACACACTAGCCTAGGTGGCCAGAAGAGCTCACATGGAGAGAGCAAAGTTACTAGTTATGGGTGATTTCAATCACAATGAGATTGACTGGGAAAACCTGGAGCCACATGGAGGTCCTGAATCATGGGGAGCCAAGATGATGGATGTGGTACTGGAAAACCTCATGCATCTACATGTTAGAGACACTACCAGAGAGAGAGGTGAGGATGATCCAGCAAGACTGGACCTAGTAATCACCTTGAGTAGTTCAGACATCGAGGATATCACGAATGAAAGGCCCCTTGGAGCTAGTGATCATTTGGTTCTGCGTTTTTATTATATAGTTGAGCTACAAGTGGAGAGGGGAGCAGTAATAGGAAGGGAGAAACGAAACTACAAAAAGGGGGGACTACACAGGCATGAGGAACTTCCTACAAGACGTTCAGTGGGAGAGAGAATTGGCAGGAAAAACAGTAAAAGAAATGATGGAATATGTGACAACCAAATGCAAAGAGGCAGAGGAGAGGTGACAACACAAGGGAAACAGAAGTAACTGAAAGACCAGAACGAGTCCTTGGTTCACCCAAAGGTGTAGGGAGGCTAAAACTAAGTGCACTAGAGAATGGAAAAAGTACAGAAGACAAAGGACCCAGGAAAATAAAGAGATTAGCCGAAGAGCCAGAAACGAATATGCACAGGTAAGAAGGGAGGCTCAGCGACAATACGAAAATGATATAGCATCAAAAGTCAAGTCTGACCCAAAACTGTTGTATAGCCACATCAAGAGGAAAACAACAGTCAAGGACCAGGGAATCAGGCTGAGGAAGGAAGGTGGGGAGTTCACAACAAACGACCAAGAGGTATGTGAGGAGCTCAACATGAGATTTAAAGAAGTATTTACAGAAGAGACAGGAAGGACTCCGGGAATTCAGAATAGGGAGGTATACCAACAAGTGCTGGATGAAATACACACAACCGAGGAGGAGGTGAAGAAGCTGTTATGTGAACTCGATACCTCAAAAGCGGTGGGACCTGACAACATTTCTCCGTGGGTCCTTAGAGAGGGAGCAGAGATGTTGTGTGTGCCACTAACAAAAATCTTCAACACATCCATTGAAACTGGGCAACTACCTGAGGTGTGGAAGATGACAAATGTAGTCCCAATTTTTAAGAAAGGAGACAGACACGAGGCGTTAAACTACAGACCTGTGTCACTGACGTGTATAGTATGCAAAGTCATGGAGAAGATCATCAGGAGGAGAGTGGTGGAGCACCTAGAAAGACACAAGCTTATAAACGACAACCAGCACGGTTTCAGGGAAGGAAAATCCTGTGTCACAAACCTACTGGAGTTTTATGACAAGGTAACAGAAGTAAGACACGAGAGAGAGGGGTGGATAGACTGCATTTTCTTGGACTGCAAGAAGGCGCTCGACACAGTTCCTCACAAGAGGTTAATGCAAAAGATAGAGGATTAGGCACACGTAACAGGAAAGGCACTGCAATGGATCAGAGAATATCTGACAGGGAGGCAACAACGAGTCATGGTACATGACGAGGTGTCAGATTGGGCACCTGTGACGAGTGGGGTTCCACAAGGGTCAGTCCTAGGACCTGTACTGTTTTTGGTATATTTGAATGACATAAAGGAAGGAATAGACTCAGAAGTGTCCCTGTTTGCAGATGATGTGAAGTTAATAAGAAGAATTAAATCAGCGGAGGATCAGGCAGGACTACAAAGAGACCTGGACAGGCTGCAAGCCTGGTCCAGTAACTGGCTCCTTGAATTTAACCCTGCCAAATGTAAAGTCATGAATATCGGGGAAGGGCAAAGAAGACCGCAGACAGAGTATAGTCTAGGTGGCCAAAGACTGCAAACCTCACTCAAGGAAAAAGATCTTGGGGTGAGTATAATACCGAGCACATCTCCTGAGTCACACATCAATCAGATAACTGCTGCAGCATACGGGCGGCTGGCAAACCTAAGAATAGCGTTCCAATACCTCACTAAGGAATCGTTCAAGACTCTGTACACCATATACGTCAGGCCCATACTGGAGTATGCAGCACCAGTTTGGAACCCACACCTGGTCAAGCACGTCGGGAAATTAGAGAAAGTGCAAAGGTTTGCAACAAGACTAGTCCCAGAGCTAAGGGGATTGTCCTACGAAGAAAGGTTAAGGGAAATCGGCCTGACGACACTAGAGGACAGGAGGGCTAGGGGAGACATGATAACGACATATAAAATACCTCGACGAATAGATAAGGTGGACAGAGACAAGATGTTCCAGAGATGGGACACAGAAACAAGGTGTCACAGTTGGAAGTTGAAGAGGAAGTGGAAGTGGAAGTGGAATAGTCTAGAAAGCGACGTAGTGGAGGCAGGAACCATACATAGTTTTAAGACGAGGTATGATAAAGCTCATGGAGCAGGGAGAGAGAGGACCTAGTAGCAATCAGTGAAGAGGCGGGGCCAGGAGCGATGACTCGACCCCTGCAACCAGAAATAGGTGAGAACACACACACACACACACAATATATCCTCACACAATGTATCACAAAAAAAATCTTCACCCCATCAGCAGTTAACGTAATTAAAGTAATCACCTAGCAATAACGACCACCCTCCAGTATGGACCACCCCTTAATGTGACCTTTCTAAAAAAAATGAGGCCAATTTTCCGGTGAATCAGATGTGTGATGAGGACGGTGGACTCAGTGTTACTCCGCTACAACGTAAACTGACGTAAGGAATTACGAACGTCACTAACGGCAGACGTAATTACAGACGTATTTAATTAAAGACGTAATTATAATTACAGATGTAATTATAAACAGACGTAATTGTAGACAGACATAATTATAGACAGACTAATTACAGACAGACGTAATTACAGACAGACGTAATTAATGACAGACGTAATTATAGTCAGACGTAATTAATGAGAGACGCAATTATAGAAAGACGAAATTATAGAAAGACGAAATTACAGACGTAATTAATGAGATACGAAATTAACGGCAGACGTAATTACAGACGTAATTAATGACAGACGTAATTAAAAACGTAATTAATTAAACACTACAAGACAAAAAAAACAAGGTTGGTGAGTAATGGAGTTTTGGTTATCAAAACAAAATTGTGTATTAATTATTGAGGCGAAAATATTGTTGTTAGTTGAGTAATTATTTTACGCTCCCTTAATTGTTCAGCAAATTAATGTGTTATGTAAGCGGAGAGCTTCCTTCTGTTGTAGAACAGTGCTTCCTTCTGTTGTAGAACAGTGCTTCCTTCTGTTGTAGAACAGTGCTTCCTTCTGTTGTAGAACAGTGCTTCCTTCTGTTGTAGAACAGTGCTTCCTTCTGTTGTAGAACAGTGCTTCCTTCTGTCTGTAGAACAGTGCTTCCTCTTTGTAGAACAGTGCTTCCTTGTAGAACAGTGCTTCCTTCTGTTGTAGAACAGTGCTTCCTTCTGTTGTAGAACAGTGCTTCCTTCTGTTGTAGAACAGTGCTTCCTTCTGTTGTAGAACAGTGCTTCCTTCTGTTGTAGAACAGTGCTTCCTTCTGTTGTAGAACAGTGCTTCCTTCTGTTGTAGAACAGTGCTTCCTTCTGTTGTAGAACAGTGCTTCCTTCTGTTGTAGAACAGTGCTTCCTTCTGTTGTAGAACAGTGCTTCCTTCTGTTGTAGAACAGTGCTTCCTTCTGTTGTAGAACAGTGCTTCCTTCTGTTGTAGAACAGTGCTTCCTTCTGTTGTAGAACAGTGCTTCCTTCTGTTGTAGAACAGTGCTTCCTTCTGTTGTAGAACAGTGCTTCCTTCTGTTGAGAACAGTGCTCCTTCTGTTGTAGAACAGTGCTTCCTTCTGTTGTAGAACAGTGCTTCCTTCTGTTGTAGAACAGTGCTCTTCCTTCTGTTGTAGAACAGTGCTTCCTTCTGTTGTAGAACAGTGCTTCCTTCTGTTGTAGAACAGTGCTTCCTTCTGTTGTAGAACAGTGCTTCCTTCTGTTGTAGAACAGTGCTTCCTTCTGTTGTAGAACAGTGCTTCCTTCTGTTGTAGAACAGTGCTCCCTTCTGTTGTAGAACAGTGCTTCCTTCTATTGCAGAAAAGTGCTTCCTTCTGTTGTAGAACAGTGCTTCCTTCTGTTGTAGAACAGTGCTCCCTTCTGTTGTAGAACAGTGCTTCCTTCTATTGCAGAAAAGTGCTTCTTTCTGTTGTAGAACAGTGCTTCCTTCTGTTGTAGAACAGTGCTTCCTTCTGTTGTAGAACAGTGATTCCTTCTGTTGTAGAACAGTGCTTCCTTCTGTTGTAGAACAGTGCTTCCTTCTGTTGTAGAACAGTGCTCCCTTCTGTTGTAGAACAGTGCTTCCTTCTGTTGCAGAAAAGTGCTTCTTTCTGTTGTAGAACAGTGCTTCCTTCTGTTGTAGCACAGTGCTTCCTTCTGTTGCAGAACAGTGCTTCCTTCTGTTGTAGAACAGTGCTTCCGTCTGTTGTAGAACAGTGCTTCCTTCTGTTGTAGAACAGTGCTCCCTTCTGTTGTAGAACAGTGCTTCCTTCTGTTGCAGAAAAGTGCTTCTTTCTGTTGTAGAACAATGCTTCCTTCTGTTGTAGCACAGTGCTTCCTTCTGTTGTAGAACAGTGCTTCCTTCTGTTGTAGAACAGTGCTTCCTTCTGTTGTAGAACAGTGCTTCCTTCTGTTGTAGAACAGTGCTTCCTTCTGTTGGAGAACAGTGCTTCCTTCTGTTGAAGAACAGTGCTTCCTTCTGTTGTAGCACAGTGCTTCCTTCTGTTGTAGAACAGTGCTTCTTTCTGTTGTAGAACAGTGCTTCCTTCTGTTGTAGAACAGTGCTTCCTTCTGTTGTAGGACAGTGCTTCCTTCTGTTGTAAAAGAGTGCTTCCTTCTGTTGTAAAAGAGTGCTTCCTTCTGTTGTAAAAGAGTGCTTCCTTCTGTTGTAGAACAGTGTTTCCTTCTGTTGTAAAAGAGTGCTTCCTTCTGTTGTAGAACAGTGCTTCCTTCTGTTGTAGAACAGTCTACCTGGAGTCTACCTGGAGAGAATTCCAGGGGTCAACGCCCCCGCGGCCCGGTCCGTGACCAGGCCTCTTGTTGGACCAGAGCCTGATCAACCAGGCTGTTACTGCTGGCCGCACGCAGTCCAACGTACGAACCACAGCCCGGCTGATCAGGTACCGACTTGAGGTGCCTGTCCAGTGCCTGCTTGAAGACAGCCAGGGGCTTGTTGGTAATCCCCCTGATGTATGCTGGGAGGCAGTTGAACAATCTTGGGCCCCTCACACTTATTGTGTTGTCACTCAACGTGCTAGTGGCACCCCTGCTCTTCATTGGGGGAATGTTACATCGCCTGCCGAGTCTTTTGCTTTCGTAGGGAGTGATTTTTGTGTGCAAGTTTGGTACTACGCCCTCGAGAATTTTCCATGTGTATATAATAATGTATCTCTCCCGCCTGCGTTCTAGAGAGTACAGGTTTAGGAACTTCAAGCGTTCCCAGTAGTTGAGGTGGTTTATCGCACTTATGCGTGCGGTGAAGGTTCTCTGCACATTTTCAAGGTCAGCAATTTCACCCGCCTTGAAAGGTGCAGTTAGTGTGCAGCAATATTCCAGCCTAGATAGAACAAGCGATCTGTAAAGTGTCAACATGGGCTTGGCATCCCTGGTTTTGAAGGTTCTCATTATCCATCCTGTCATTTTTCGAGCAGATGCAATTGCTACATTGTTATGGTCCTTGAAGGTGAGATCCTCTGACATGAACACTCCCAGGTCTTTGACATTAGTTTTTCGCTCTATTGTGTGGTTGGAATTAGTTTTGTACTCCGATGAGATTTTAATTTCTTCACGTTTTCCGTATCTGAGTAATTGAAATTTCTCATCATTGAACTTCATATTGTTTTCTGCAGCCCATTTAAAGATTTGGTTTATGTCTGCTTGGAGTCTTGCAGTGTCTTCAACGGTGGACACTGTCATACAGATTCGGGTGTCATCTGCAAAGGAAGACACAGCACTGTGGCTTATATCCCTGTCAATGTCTGATATGAGGATGAGGAATAGGATGGGAGCAAGTACTGTGCCTTGTGGAACAGAGCTTTTCACAGTAGCTGCCTCAGACTTTACTCTGTTGACTACTACTCTTTGTGTTCTACTTGTTAGGAAATTATAAATCCATCTACCAACTTTTCCTGTTATTCCTTTATCAGGCATTTTGTGTGCTATTACACCATGGTCACACTTGTCAAAGGCTTTTGTAAAGTCTGTGTATATAACATCTGCATTCTGTTTATCTTCTAGAGCAGTGCTTCCATCTGTTGTAGAACAGTGCTTCTTTCTGTTGTAGAACAGTGCTTCCTTCTGTTGTAGAACAGTGTTTCCTTCTGTTGTAGAACAGTGTTTCCTTATGTTGTAGAACAGTGCTTCCTTCTGTTGTAGAACAGTGCTTCCTTCTGTTGTAGAACAGTGCTTCCTTCTGTTGCAGAACAGTGCTTCCTTATGTTGTAGAACAGTGCTTCTTTCTGTTGTAGAACAGTGATTCCTTCTGTTGTAGAAAAGTGCTTCCTTGTGTTGTAGAACAGTGTTTCCTTCTGTTGTAGAACAGTACTTCCTTCTGTTGTAGAACAGTGCTTCCTTGTGTTGTAGAACAGTGCTTCCTTCTGTTGTAGAACAGGTCTTCATTCTGTTGTAAAACAGATCTTTCTTCTATTTAATATATATCTTTCTTCTGTTTAAAACAGATTTTTCTTCCGTTTAAACGGATGTTTCTTCTGTTTAAAACAGATGTTTCGTCTGACACAACTAATCAACTATCGAGTCATCCACTGTCTCACTGTTATCAACTGTCAGCATAACTGTCCAAGAGTCAGCATAACTGTCCAAGAGTCAGCATAACTGTCCAAGAGTCAGCATAACTGTCCAAGAGTCAGCATAACTGTCCAAGAGTCAGCATAACTGTCCAAGAGTCAGCATAACTGTCCAAGAGTCAGCATAACTGTCCAAGAGTCAGCATAACTGTCCAAGAGTCAGCATAACTGTCCAAGAGTCATAATAACTGTCCAAGAGTCAGCATATTTATCTGCGACTCAGCATAGTTACCCGTGGATCACTCTCGTAATTCACGAGTCAGCATAGTTACCCGTGGATCACTCTGGTATTCCACGAGTAAGCACAGTTACCCGTGGATCACTCTGGTATTCCACGAGTCAGCACAGTTACCCGTGGATCACTCTGGTAATCCACGAGTCCGCATAGTTACCCGTGGATCACTCTGGTAATCCACGAGTCAACATAGTTACCCATGGATCACTGGTAATCCATGATTCAGCATGGATATAGAGCAATACGTATATACAAAATTCTGGATTATAAATTGAATATAAGTGTATTATCAGAATAGCTATATTGCAAAATTTATAGGCTTAAGGAGATGGTTAATATTACGAGCACAGGTATAATTAGAAAGCTCAAGAGGGCAATATGTGTAATCAGCCATAACTAGTGAGTGACTGACCTCCAGACCTGGGTGTAAGTATAATGTAAACTCGTCTGGGGTTCAGCCTCCACCTCCGCCCCGATTGGTTGATGTTGCTAACTGGCAGCCATTCACAGTATAGTCGTGGGTTCCCGACGACCATACAGCAGTGACATACCAGGCTGTGAGGGAATGTAAGACGTACCTGTGTAATGAACTGTGTATATGTAATGTACTCAGCGTACTCCACAGTAACTGTACATTACTTATAACTTGTATGCCAATACATGAGGTGTGAATATTAATACATAATAATATCAATAATAATAATAATAATAATAATAATAATAATAATAATAATAATAATAATAATAATAATAATAATAATAATAATAATAATAATAATAATAATAATAATAATAATAATAAATAAAGTAGTACATATATAAAAATATAAGCAGTGGGTAAGACTATTTTTCTGATTTTAATGTGTTTCAATAAAAAATAGTCAATGAGAGTAAGAAAAAACACAAATGAAACAAATCTGCGTAAAACTAAAGAAAAATTACAAATCTGTTGATTTAAGACAAACAAACAAAATTACTGAATATTTTCTTTCGTCTCCCCTCAAATTAAATTTTTATTTTGCAATCGATTTTTAATTTTAATTTTCCTCTCACACAATATATTTATGCAAATTAGGAAATAATTATCGGTGCTTTTGCTATATTTGGACTTTGATAAAATACATTTTTAAAAGAGTAAAAATACTGTAATTTCAGAAAGAACCATTTAAAAATTTTCCGACTCTAAAAATTCGTTTTTACGTTTTCTTTGTGAATATGTAAATAAGAGGGAAGTGATTAAGAGAGTAATAATGATCAAAGGAGATGTTAGCACAGCAATTGTGATGATACTAGTGCTTAATAGTGGTCTAAAACATCTTAATGGTGGTCTAAAAATCTTAATATGGTTTAAAATATTTTTATGGTGGTCTAAAATATCTTAATGTGGTCTAAAACTCCTTTCTTATTATGGTCTAAAATGGACTGCAAAGTTCGTTTTTTTTTTACTGGGTGTATTAAGTTATGAGTTGCTGCAGCTGCTGTGACTTATGAGTAGCTGCAGCTGCTGTGACTTAGGAACTACTGCAGCTGCTGCTGTGACTTACCATGTAGTAAGCTATGGATGATGTTCACAGCGTATGGTGTCACCCCGGGAGCAGCTGATGGAGGCGCTGCTGGGGGAGGAGGTGCTGGAGGATCAGCTGTGCGAGGGGCGACGCTGCACAGCCAACGAGCAGTGCTGTGGCGGCCACGTCTGTGTCGAGTTTGATGGAGGTGAGTACAGCAACGGCAGTCTGCGGGTGAGTACAGCAACGGTGGTCTGCGGGTGAGTACAGCAACGGTGGTCTGCGGGTGAGTACAGCAACGGTGGTCTGCAGGTGAGTACAGCAGCAGCCTCATGCTGGTAAAGAAAGAAGAGGCCGCCAAAAAAAAAAGGTTCTTCCGAAATCCCCCACATGTACAGACGCAGATTTGGGCGGATTTCTGGATTTACATTTTGTCCGAGATTGAAAACTGTCTGAAACTGGATTTCTACCAAAAGGTGAGTTTTGGTTTTCAAATCTTAATTGGTGTCTAGTATCTTTTTGTTTTAACAGACCTTATCCGTGTTCTGCAACAGAAATGGTCTGTAAACTCATAAAGCACTTATGTGTGTCTGCATTGTCAGATTACAGACTGACTCTGAATTGTTTTCTGTGGACAATAGTAATGAAACAACATATGGTGCAGTGAAATGTGCCAGTAAAAGCATGTAGAACTTGCATATGTTCTTCAGAACACAAGGTTCATCAACATCTCATCTCCAGCACGACAAGCAAGAACTACTCATGGCAGAAAGTGCAATAAGAGGGGGAAAATGAGTAAACAAAATAGATAACTGAATGAAGGCTTCTTTAATCCAACTAAGAAACTCTAAAACAAGATTAACAAAGAAGAAAGCAATTTGAATCAAAACACTAAGGAAATAATGCAGCAAAATATATGATGAACAGAGATATGATAAACAAATGTCTTATTGGTGTTATGATTCTTTGGGAAGATAGCTGTCACCTCAGATTTTAAGCTGACAAGTGAGCAAGTGGATAGTATTATGTCCAAGGGAGCACCAGTGTATAGAGCTAAGTTCAGGTAAGAGGACACCATCGAGCAGACATGCACGGCTCCCACAGGTCATCCTATATATCAAAGGAATCTTATTGCAGCCGGACAAGATTAATGAAGATAAGTGCCTAAATATTTCTCGTTAGAGGAGGTCAAACACCTCATCATGGTCCTTCGAACCGGATACGCGCCTATGTAAATCCACCAGTCACGGCATGGAAAAAGTGGTTTCGTGCAAATTGTTGGTCATCATATACTGTGTTGACTAATATTTTTAAACTTCACAAATGAGGAGGGTGAGAAAGAAAGATAGCAGTGAAAAGTAATGATGACAAGCAAATAGTGCAATGGTCATGTCTCTCTCTCTCTCTCTATCTCTCACCATTACCTCCAACAAGCCCTTGAACTTTAATATGATAATTCTACCCTTGATGTAATCAGATGATTGCTCTCCTTTCAACTTTATTCATTCATGTTGTTTCAGTGTATGTGTTGAAGTTATGAAGGAAGTGTTGGGGTATGAAAAAAGTGTTGGGGATATGGGAAACATGTTAGGGATATTAAAGATACTTTGGAGAGTTTGAGAAACGTGTTAGGGGGGCATCAAAGACGTGTTGGGGTGCGGAAGAGGTGGTGGGATGTGAGAAATCTGTTGGGGGAGTGGAGAGTATTGGAGACGTGTAAGGGGAGTCATGAAAGAAGTGTTGTGACATGAAAGAAAAGTTGTAGCATGGAAGACGTACTGGGGCATGAATGAAGTATAGGGACATGAGAGAAGTGTAATGATATGAAAGACATGTTGTAGGGTATAAAAGATGTTGTGGGGTATGAAGACGTCTTGTTGGGTATGAAAGATGTCTTGTTGGGTATGAAAGACGTCTTGTTGGGTATGAAAGACGTCTTGTTGGGTATGAAAGACGTCTTGTTGGGTATGAAAGACGTCTTGTTGGGTATGAAAGACGTCTTGTTGGGTATGAAAGATGTCTTGTTGGGTATGAAAGATGTCTTGTTGGGTATGAAAGACGTCTTGTTGGGTATGAAAGACGTCTTGTTGGGTATGAAAGACGTCTTGTTGGGTATGAAAGACGTCTTGTTTGGTATGAAAGACGTCTTGTTGGGTATGAAAGATGTCTTGTTGGGTATGAAAGATGTCTTGTTGGGTATGAAAGACTGTCTTGTTGGGTATGAAAGACTGTCTTGTTGGGTATGAAAGACGTCTTGTTGGGTATGAAAGACGTCTTGTTGGGTATGAAAGATGTCTTGGGTATGAAAGATGTCTTGTTGGGTATGAAAGACTGTCTTGTTGGGTATGAAAGACTGTCTTGTTGGGTATGAAAGACGTCTTGTTGGGTATGAAAGACGTCTTGTTGGTATGAAAGACGCTGTTGGGTATGAGATGTCTTGTTGGGTATGAAAGATGTCTTGTTGGGTATGAAAGACTGTCTTGTTGGGTATGAAAGACGTCTTGTTGGGTATGAAAGACGTCTGTTGAATGTCTTGTTGGGTGAAAGATGTCTTTTGGGATGAAAGACTGTCTTGTTGGGTATGAAAGACGTCTTGTTGGGTATGAAAGACGTCTTGTTGGGTATGAAAGATGTCTTGTTGGGTATGAAAGATGTCTTGTTGGGTATGAAAGACGGTCTTGTTGGGTATGAAAGACGTCTTGTTGGATGTGAAAGACGCGCCAGGGGAGGTGAGGGTATTCACTGGTCGGGTATTCACTGGTGAGGGGTGTGAGAGGGGAGATAGGAGAGAGAGAGAGAGAGAGAGAGAGAAGGGGGGAGGGAGGGAGGAGGAGGAGGGGTTAGCTAGCAATAGGAGGCTTTACTAAATTGAATAAAAATCTGTGGTAATCTTCTTTATTGGAACTTGTGCAGGTGGGAGACACACACACACACACACACACACACACACACACACACAGCTTTAAGAAGAGGTATGATAAAGCTCATGGCGCAGGGAGAGTGACCCAGTAGCGGCCAGTGAAGAGGCGGGGCCAGGAGCTATGTCTCGACCCCTGCAACCACAACTAGGTGAGTACAACTAGGTGAGTACACACACACACACACACACACACACACACACAAACACACACACACACAGTTCTTGATTAAAATGAAAAATAAGTAAGCAAATTGTAGACGTGTTCCAAACATGACATTGAACTGGTAGTTAGTGAAGACTGTGAACGTCGTCTCACCAGGGAGGGAGGGAGGGAAGGAGCGAGGGAGGGAGGGAAGGCAAGGAGGGAGAGGAAGTAAATGGAAGATAGAAAGAGGAAACTGTGTAATAAACAGAGTCACTTGCAGATTTTCTCTATCAAAAAAAATATAGCGAAATTCAATTTTGTAAATTTTAACATAGTTCGTTTATATCAAGACATTTTATATTATATAAATCTTAATATGGTCAAATTAATTTGCTATGTTTTTATATATATATATATATATATATATATATATATATATATATATATATATATACATAGTACGTATATATATTATGAGTACAAATTATAGATTCTCTTTCATACAACAATTAAAAGGCTGATATAATCATTATTAGCTTCAGGTTATAATTATTGTGTAGATTATATGATATAATCATTTCTTAATTATCTTCTTACGTTTTATATTTCAATTACGTTTCTTCGTAATTAAATTAATTAGCGTGTTGCGCAGTTGTGAAAGTGACTTTGTTAGTGAAAGGGACTTAGTGAAAGTGGCTTTGTTAGTGAAAGTGACCTTGTTAGAGAAAGTGACTTTGTTAGTGAAAGTGACTTTGTTAGTGAAAGTGACTTTGTTAGTGAAAGTGACTATTAGTGAAAGTTACTTTGTTAGTGAAAGTTACTTTGTTAGTGAAAGTGACTTTGTTAGTGAGAGTGACTATTAGTGAAAGTGACTTTATTAGTGAAAGTGACTCTGTTAGTGAAATTGACTTAGTGAAAGTATCTTTGTTAGTGAACGTGACTTTATTAGTGAAAGTGACTTTGTTAGTGAAAGTGACTTTATTAGTGAAAGTGACTGTTAGTGAAAGTGTCTTTATTAGTGAAAGTGACTGTTCGTGAAAGTGACTTTGTTAATGAGTGATTTTGTTAGTGAAAGTGACTTTATTAGTGAAAGTTACTTTGTTAGTGAAAGTGACATTGTTAGTGAAAGTGACTTTGTTGGTGAAAGTGACTTTGTTAATGAAAGTAACTTTGTTAGTGAAAGTTACTTTGTTAGTGAAAGTGACTTTGTTAGTGAAGGTTACTTTATTAGTGAAAGTGACTTTGTTAGTGAATGGGACTTTGGAAAGTGACTTTGTTAGTGAAAGTGACTTTGTTTTGTTTTATTTTATTGCTGGTGGGATATTGTTAGAGGCTATGAAGAGGGTAGGGGAGAGAAATAAAGATGTGGAAGGGGAGAAGAGGGACAGAGAGAGAGAGAGGTAATGAAGAGGAGGGAGGGGTACAGAGGGAGAGGGGTGAAAGAAAAGAAGGAGGAGAGAAAGAGGGAAAAGGGAGAGCAAGGGGAGAAGAAGAATACGTAGAGGGAGACAGGTAAAGAAGAAAGAGTGAGAAACAGAGAGTAGGAGAAAAATAAGCAAGGGAGAAATAAAAGGGAAGAGGGAGAGGACAGTTTATCTTCCTCCCTTCCTCTCTCCCTCCTTCCCTTCCTCCCTGTCACAACCAAGGACGGACATTTAAGGGTCAGAGAAGGCAAGAGATTGATGGAGTCTTCGCCCTTACGGCTCCTCACCTCCTTCTATATGCAGATTAGGAAATGAGGAAGATGGGAAGAGGGAGGAGGAGGAAGAGGAGGAGGAGAAGGAGGAAGAGGAGTGAGAGAGGTGGATGAAGGCAGAATGGCTGTCAGCCAACAAGTGGATGAGAACGCGGGTGAAACAGTTGGAAAAATGACTGTTTATGACTGTCCAGTATTAGAAAAAATATAAACCAGGACTGGTCTAGGACCTGGACGCGGGGGCGCTGACCCAAGGACACAATCCTTCAGGTGTTGCTTCATGTATACTTCAGGAATTTCTTTAGGTATCCTTCAGGTATTCCTTCATGTATTCCTTCAGATATTCCTTCATGTATTCCTTCAGGTATCCTTCATGTATTCCTTCAGGTATTCTTTATATGTAAACAAGACACATGTGTAACATCTGGATATCTATCTTTGTTATGGAGACGTTTCGCTCACCTGTGGCCTTTTCTCTCTTCAGTACTAAGACTATATTCCGTAGATGGTGGAAGATGAGGTGGTCAGTCCCCTCAGCCTTTATAAAAGGTGTTCAGTCCGTGTAAACAGTGGAAGATGAGGTGGTCAGTCCCCTCAGCCTTGAGAGGTGTTCAGTACCTGTGTACTGAGTAGATAAAGATGCTGCTGGGAGGATCGTCTCAGTCAAGACACCAGGTGAGTGATGCTGCATCTGTGTCTTACCCTTCATCTTGACGTGTAGCAGTGACCATCTTAATGACCCTCGTGTACTGGTAAGTGACCACCATAATGACCCTCGTGTACTGGTAAGTGACCACCTTAATGACCCTCGTGTACTGGTAAGTGACCACCTTAATGACCTTCGTGTACTGGTAAGTGACCATCTTAATGACCCTCGTGTACTGGTAAGTGACCACCTTAATGACCCTCGTGTACTGGTAAGTGACCACCTTAATGACCCTCGTGTACTGGTAAGTGACCATCTTAATGACCCTCGTGTACTGGTAAGTGACCACCTTAATGACCCTCGTGTACTGGTAAGTGACCACCTTAATGACCCTCGTGTACTGGTAAGTGACCACCTTAATGACCCTCGTGTACTGGTAAGTGACCACCTTAATGACCTTCGTGTACTGGTAAGTGACCATCTTAATGACCCTCGTGTACTGGTAAGTGACCACCTTAATGACCCTCGTGTACTGGTAAGTGACCACCTTAATGACCCTCGTGTACTGGTAAGTGACCACCTTAATGACCTTCGTGTACTGGTAAGTGACCACCTTAATGACCCTCGTGTACTGGTAAGTGACCACCTTAATAACCCTCGTGTACTGGTAAGTGACCACCTTAATGACCTTTGTGTAGAGGTTAGCGGCTAAATTATGACCTCCATCTATTTACCTCCCTCTCTGAGTCCCTTCTTCCCTCCCTCCCTCTCTCCCTCCCTCCTTCCCTACCTCAATCTCTTGATTCTTCCCTTCCTACCTTACGTTCACCTTTCCCTCCCTTCTTCCATTTTTCTCCTCTTCCTTTCCTCTCTCATTTCCTCTTAACCTCCATTCCCATTTCCTGCCTCACAACCCCTCCCCCTCCCCCCTCTCCCCTCTCCCTCATTCCCTAGGCAATTTCAGTTGCTGTTATCAACCTAAAGAATATTGGATGTGGGTGTCTTGTGTCACCCATATATATATATATATATCATACATATATATATATATATATATATATATATATATATATATATATATATATATATATATATATATATATATATTTACATGCGGGCTTGAGAGCTATTACGACACACACAACTGTGCTACCTCCTGCAGCTTCCTGCATCCTCCTGCAGCTTCCTGCATCCTCCTGCATCCTCCTGCAGGCTCCTGCAGGCTCTTGCAGCCTCCTACTGCCTCCTGCTGCTGTTATTGTTGTGTCTGGGCTTCTCATTCGTGCCCTGGGCATGTATCAAGATCGTGTGTATCATGGGCATCATGGACGAGGGTTACCTTGATGCCAGTAAAGGGCTCATGATTCAAGGAAATGAAGACTATGCCCCCTCTCCTTCCTTGGATCAAGCCTGATTACCTCTGTTTCTTAGGCATTATATCATCCCTGTGGGGTTTATCGTTTCGCAAAGGTTAATAATAATAATAACAATAATAATAATAGTAACAACAGCAACAACAATAATAATAATAATAATAATAATAATAATAATAATAATAATAATAATAATAATAATAATAATAATAATACCAATAATAATAATAATAATAATAATAATAATAATAATAATAATAATAATAATAATAATAATAATAATAATAATAACAATATAAATATTTTCATATAGTACTCTGTTTTCAGTGAGTATCATATTCGATCATGCTTCTCTCTCTCTCTCTCTCCCTGATTCTTTCTCAATCCATCAATCTCTCTGGTTCTCTCTATTCCATAATCTCCCAGATTTTCTCTCTGTCTCTCTTCCTCTCTCTCTCAGATTGTGTCTCTGTTAGTGTGATTGTATTTGACTGTGTGTGTCTCTGACAGCCTCCGGGACCTGCATGAGTTCTCTGGGTCAGCGAGAAGGTTCGACCTGCGCCGCTGACAACGAGTGTGCTGCTGGTCTCATCTGTGACCTGGGCGCCTGTGTTCTCTTCCAGGGCAAGAAGCGCTATAGTAAGTTCCTCCTCGCGCACTCTTCCCTTCATCCCAGGTCAGGGGAGACTTGATTATGACGTAGAAAATACTCACATGGTCTCTAAGATATACGCAGTGAGATGTGTGGATCCTTCAGTGTATAAGTAATGAGAGTTTAAGTTTGATTAATATTTTAGGGATCAAAATATTACTGACTTGTGGTGGACAGGTGATATGTAGCCTTAATGATTTTCGTGTAGACGATAGGTTTCAAATCCTATTATCCAGACAACCACCATAACCGGTTTTAGAGAACTCTTAACTCCTGTTTTACACACACACACACACACACACACACACACACACACACACACAGGGGGACATGATAACGACATGTAAAATACTGAGAGGAATTGACAAGGTGGCTAGGGACAGAATGTTGCAGAGATGTGACACAGCAACAAGGGGTCACAACTGCAAGTTGAAGACTCAGATGAGTCACAGGGATGTTAGGAAGCATTTCTTCAGTCACACACACACACACACACACACACACACACACTTAGTACTCACAAAGAGGCGGGGCTAGGAGCTGTGACTCAACCCTACAACCACAAATAGGTGAGTACACACACACACTCAAGCAACACTTCCTCCTCCACAGGTGAGCCTTGTACCGTCAGCTCCGAGTGTGAGATTGGTCGTGGACTCTGTTGTCAAGTGGTACGGCGTCATCGCCAGGCGCCCAAAACGGTAACTACCCGTTTGTTACTTCCCGTTACCTGTTTATAGAAAGATAAGGATATGTTTTTCAATGCAGTTTCCTAACATTATCTGTACGATGCAACACACATCCTAGACACATCTCTCTAGGACGTCTTGTTCTAACTTATTGTCATTTAGCGATCCACGTTCAGTTAGTGAATTTACTGAGTAACACTCACAGTACTGCACTGAGGTCGTGAATACAGTGAATTTACTGAGTAACACTCACAGTACTGCACTGAGGTCGTGAATACAGTGAATTTACTGAGTAACACTCACAGTACTGCACTGAGGTCGTGAATACAGTGAATTTACTGAGTCACACTCACTACTGCACTGAGGTCGTGAATACAGTGAATTTACTGAGTAACACTCACAGTACTGCATTGAGGTCGTGAATACAGTGAATTTACTGAGTAACACTCACAGTACTGCACTGAGGTCGTGAATACAGTGAATTTACTGAGTAACACTCACAGTACTGCACTGAGGTCGTGAATACAGTGAATTTACTGAGTAACACTCACAGTACTGCACTGAGGTCGTGAATACAGTGAATTTACTGAGTAACACTCACAGTACTGCACTGAGGTCGTGAATACAGTGAATTTACTGAGTAACACTCACAGTACTGCACTGAGGTCGTGAATACAGTGAATTTACTGAGTAACACTCACAGTACTGCACTGAGGTCGTGAATACAGTGAATTTACTGAGTAACACTCACAGTACTGCACTGAGGTCGTGAATACAGTGAATTTACTGAGTAACACTCACAGTACTGCACTGAAGTCGTGAATACAGTGAATTTACTGAGTAACACTCACAGTACTGCACTGAGGTCGTGAATACAGTGAATTTACTGAGTAACACTCACAGTACTGCACTGAAGTCGTGAATACAGTGAATTTACTGAGTAACACTCACAGTACTGCACTGAGCACTACTCACAGCCTTGTGCTTCATGTGTTGTGCACATGACACTCGTGTGCAGTCACTGTGCATCCAGACACTCAACAAAGCTCAGCTGCTTATTATCCAAAGTTATTAACTGGATCTTTCCTTTAGTTAGTTTTGATTCTGTTACACAACTCATTTAGTTAGCAACCACACTGCAGTGTTTGGTGTGGAGCACTTGCAGTCTTGAACACGATCCAGACCCAACCCAGATGCTGTCTTTCGGAATTTAGAATTCCAGAATTTAGAATTTCAGAATTAGAATTTTATTAAATCTGTGTATTGCAGAATATTGATTTATTTCCCCCAGATTTGATATTCTGAAAATTTGTTAACAAATTTGTAACTAAGTTCAGTATTTACTCCCTTGGTGTTTCTTATCTCACTATATTGGTCCTCCCTCCTTTCCTCCTTCCTTCCTTCCCTCCCTCCCATCTTTCGAAGAACCACAGTGACCTGAGAGTGACCAGGTCACTAGTATTAGTTAGTGACGTCATGACTGTGAGTGAACTGTACCAAATATATTAATATATCGTGACTTTATAAAATACTTTGTATCTTAAGATCATTGTTCATGCACTAACAGTGTTGTTCCTCCTGCAGCTGTGTGGGTACTTCATGCACTAACAGTGTTGTTCCTCCTGCAGCTGTGTGGGTACTCATGCACTAACAATGTTGTTCCTCCTGCAGCTGTGTGGTACTTCATGCACTAACAATGTTGTTCCTCCTGCAGCTGTGTGGGTACTTCATGATCAGTTGTCCCCAGCTAACAACAATGTTGTTCCTCCTGCAGCTGTGTGGGTACTTCATGCACTAACAATGTTGTTCCTCCTGCAGCTGTGTGGGTACTTCATGCACTAACAGTGTTGTTCCTCCTGCAGCTGTGTGGGTACTTCATGCACTAACAATGTTGTTCCTCCTGCAGCTGTGTGGGTACTTCATGCACTAACAATGTTGTTCCTCCTGCAGCTGTGTAGGTACTTCATGCACTAACAATGTTGTTCCTCCTGCAGCTGTGTGGGTACTTCATGCACTAACAGTGTTGTTCCTCCTGCAGCTGTGTGGATACTTCATGCACTAACAAGTGTTGTTCCTCCTGCAGCTGTGGTATCATGCACTAACAGTGTTGTCCTCCTGCAGCTGTGTGGTACTTCATGCACTAACAATGTTGTTCCTCCTGCAGCTGTGTGGTACTTCATGCACTAACAATGTTGTTCCTCCTGCAGCTGTGTGGGTACTTCATGCACTAAAAATGTTGTTCCTCCTGCAGCTGTGTATGTACTTCATGCACTAACAATGTTGTTCCTCCTGCAGCTGTGTGGGTACTTCATGCACTAACAGTGTTGTTCCTCCTGCAGCTGTGTGGGTACTTCATGCACTAACAATGTTGTTCCTCCTGCAGCTGTGTGGGTACTTCATGCACTAACAGTGTTGTTCCTCCTGCAGCTGTGTGGGTACTTCATGCACTAACAGTGTTGTTCCTCCTGCAGCTGTGTGGGTACTTCATGCACTAACAGTGTTGTTCCTCCTGCAGCTGTGTGGATACTTCATGCACTAACAGTGTTGTTCCTCCTGCAGCTGTGTGGATACTTCATGCACTAACAATGTTGTTCCTCCTGCAGCTGTGTGGGTACTTCATGCACTAACAGTGTTGTTCCTCCTGCAGCTGTGTGGGTACTTCATGCACTAACAGTGTTGTTCCTCCTGCAGCTGTGTGGATACTTCATGCACTAACAATGTTGTTCCTCCTGCAGCTGTGTGGGTACTTCATGCACTAACAATGTTGTTCCTCCTGCAGCTGTGTGGGTACTTCATGCACTAACAATGTTGTTCCTCCTGCAGCTGTGTGGTACTTCATGCACTAACAATGTTGTTCCTCCTGCAGCTGTGTGGGTACTTCATGCACTAACAATGTTGTTCCTCCTGCAGCTGTGTGGGTACATCATGCACTAACAATGTTGTTCCTCCTGCAGCTGTGTGGGTACTTCATGCACTAACAGTGTTGTTCCTCCTGCAGCTGTGTAGGTACTTCATGCACTAACAGTGTTGTTCCTCCTGCAGCTGTGTGGGTACTTCATGCACTAACAGTGTTGTTCCTCCTGCAGCTGTGTGGGTACTTGCCAACAATGTTGTTCCTCCTGCAGCGGTGGGACTTCATGACTAACAGTGTTGTTCCTCCTGCAGCTGTGTGATCTTCATGCACTAACATGTTGTTCCTCCTGCAGCTGTGTGGATACTTCTGCACTACATGTGTTCCTCCTCACTGTGTGGTACTTCATGCACTAACAATTTGCCTCCGCAGCTGTGTGGATACTTCATGCACTAACAATGTTGTTCCTCCTGCAGCTGTGTGGGTACTTCATGCACTAACAATGTTGTTCCTCCTGCAGCTGTGTGGATACTTCATGCACTAACAATGTTGTTCCTCCTGCAGCTGTGTGGGTACTTCATGCACTAACAATGTTGTTCCTCCTGCAGCTGTGTGGGTACTTCATGCACTAACATGTTGTTCCTCCTGCAGCTGTGTGGGTACTTCATGCACTAACATGTTGTTCCTCCTGCAGCTGTGTGGGTACTTCAGACCTACTGCATTGCCACTACACAGAACAGGAAACGGAGTCTGCAGATAAATTCTTCAGGGTGGGCCTTGATGTGTCGTCTCTCATCCTGTGAGTTCTCCACCACCACCCACTACTACTACTATTGCTACTACTACTATTGCTACTACTACCATTGCTACTACTACTATTGCTACTACTACACTACCATTGCTACTACTACTACTATACATTGCTTACTACTACTACTACACATTAATACTACACTACTACTACCATTGCTACTACTACTACTACCATTACTACACTACTACTACCATTGCTACTACTACTACTACCATTACTACTACTACCACTACTACTTCTACCTACCTACTACTACCATTGCTACTACTACTACTATCATCTACTACTACTACCATTGCTACTACTACTACTACCATTGCTACTACTACTACTACCATTGCTACTACTACTACTACCATTGCTACTACTACTACTACCATTGCTACTACTACTACCATTGCTACTACTACTACTACCATTACTACTACTACTACCATTGCTACTACTACTACTACCATTACTACTACTACTACCATTGCTACTACTACTACTACCATTGCTACTACTACTACTAACATTGCTACTACTACTACTACCATTGCTACTACTACTACTACCATTACTACTACTACTACCATTGCTACTACTACTACCATTGCTACTACTACTACCATTGCTACTACTACTACTACCATTACTACTACTACTACCATTGCTACTACTACTACTACCATTGCTACTACTACTACTATTGCTACTACTACTACTACCATTACTACTACTACTACTATTGCTACTGCTACTACTACTACCATTGCTACTACTACTACTACCATTGCTACTACTACTACAACCACCATTGCTACTACTACTACCTTTGCTACTAATACTACTACTATTATTACTGCTACTACTACCACCATTACTACTACTACTACCATTGTTACTAGTACTACTACTATTACTACTACTACTACTACTACTTCTACCATTGCTATTACTACTACCATTGATACTACTACCATTGCTACTATTACTACTACTACTACTACTACTACTACTATCACCACTACTGATACTGCATTCATTTCTTCTTCTTCTTGTTCCTTCATTGATTCTGGTTTTATCAAGTCTTGTGTTCTGCCGTCCATTCAAAATGTCTGATCTCCATAGATTATGCATGTCGTTGTTTTAAAACCTGTAAAATACATCTACTTCTGAAAGTGATAGATGTGTCTTTTAAATCTATCAGTTTATTCAGTATATCATCTGTACATCACTTGTTATCGCTGGTCAAAGTTCACACGACCTCCCGGCCAGTTCAGCTTCATTTTGACCAGACTCTGGTCAAATCTAGATTGATGTCCGACAGTTTGGTCAGTTGCAACGTTGGTCATGTGATCATTTTGGCTCAGTGTTGTATGTTGATTAATGTTGCATGCTGTCATGTTAACAACTGCTCGTGGTGGTCACTTTTAGGGGAAATCAGGTCACTGCTTGCTTGTTGTGGTCACTTTTAGGGGACATCAGGTCACTGCTTGCTTGTTGTGGTCACTTTTAGGGGAAATCAGGTACCTGCTTGCTTGTGGTTATCACTTTTAGGGGAAATCAGGTCACTGTTTGCTTGTGATGATCACTTTTAGGGGAAATCAGGTCACTGCATGCTCGTGGTGGTCACTTTTAGGGGAAATCAGGTCACTGCTTGCTTGTGGTGATCACTTTTAGGGAAAATCAGGTACCTGCTTGCTTGTGGTTATCACTTTTAGGGGAAATCAGGTCACTGTTTGCTTGTGATGATCACTTTTAGGGGAAATCAGGTCACTGCATGCTCGTGGTGGTCACTTTTAGGGGAAATCAGGTCACTGCTTGCTTGTGGTGATCACTTTTAGGGAAAATCAGGTCACTGCTTGCTTGTGGTGATCACTTTTAGGGGAAATCAGGTCACTGTTTGCTTGTGATGATCACTTTTAGGGGAAATCAGGTCACTGCATGCTTGTGGTGGTCACTTTTAGGGGAAATCAGGTACCTGCTTGCTTGTGGTGATCACTTTTAGGGGAAATCAGGTACCTGCTTGCTTGTGGTGATCACTTCTAGGGGAAATCAGGTCACTGTTTGCTTGTGGTGATTACTTTTAGGAGAAATCAGGTCACTGCTTGCTTGTGGTTGTCACTTTTAGGGGAAATCAGGTCACTGCTTGATTTTCATGACCTCTCGTGTCTTTTGATTATCTAGATCTGGCCCATCAGGAGCTGAGTGACTGGTATTCCTCTGTGAGTTACCAGAAGTAACTCGAGTTACCACAGGTAACTGCAGTAACTAGCGTCACCTGTCAGGCAGACGGTGACCAGATACCTGTATTGAGTTACCGGTGAGGGGAAGGTGAAAGGCTCTTGATCCGAGGAACTGGAGCCACCCCCTAACGTTCCTTGGATCAGACCACAGAGGTTAACGCTTCCCAATAATAATAATAATAATATAATAATAATAATAATAATTATTATTATTATTATTATTATTATTATTATTATTATTATTATTATTATTATTATTATTATTATTATTATTATTAATGTTGTCTGTCCTTGCACATGAGAACGTTTGTTTTTGCACGTCAAAATTTTATAATATATTTCAAATGTATTTTTTTCGTGGAAATTTCGATAATTTAAAATTAACTCTATTTATATATTTTAATAAGTAATTAAATTTTTAATAAAGGAGAGATAAAAGGAGTTAATGGTGACACTACCTTGTTGCAGTGGTGGCCCCCTTGTTGCAGTGGTGGCCCCCTTGTTGCAGTGGTTACCACCACCTTGCTGCAGTGGTGACCCCCTTGTTGCAGTGGTGACCACCACCTTGCTGCAGTGGTGACCCCCTTGTTGCAGTGGTGACCACCACCTAGTTGCAGTGGTGACCACCACCTTGTTGCAGTGGTGACCACCCTGGTGATGACGTTACAACACCCCCAGGTGTTGGTCACCAGGCTAACTAACATCTGCCATACTGAAAACACGATTCAAAACAATGATTTTTACCTACTTTCTTTGAGTCTTTGAATTGCAAAGCTGCCAATGTTTACCACTTGTCTTCACTAAGACTGTTTCTTGCAACATTGCAGGCGGAGCACATCGTTGAGCACACCAAGGGTGAGAAGAGACTGACGGGCAAGTCCCATGATTATGTCAGCATCTAAGAACCTTTCCTCCCCCTGCCCTCCAACGCCTCCATTATCCTTCAGTACTCCCACAACCTCCCCCCCTTATACTCCACCCTTCCCTCCCTTGAGCACTTCCTCCATCCTTCCCTTACCACCTCCCTTCCCTTGGTAATTCTTAAACATGACTTGAACCTGGAAAGATGGTTGGTTGTGACGGGCTCTGAGGATGACACCAACAGAAGAAGAAGCTCCTGATAACCTCAACAGGGGTAACTAGCATTGACTGATAATGTTAACCACTGAACAGGGATGACTTTTAACTTAATATTGTGTTGATTTTGTTCGGATTTCATTCACCTGATGTATAATTTACGATTTATTAATTACCGTGTGTGGCAGCGACGTAGATGTACGCGCTGGACACTCTACCCCTGGAAACGTTAGTTACCATGATAGTAATGTATGTATTTTGTGTCTATAACAGCTTATTTGTGAGGGGTAGTTCAGTAGTCTTGTAGCAAATAACGTCGGAGGGGAATCTTGCGGTAGTTTATACAATGAGAGGTGTATGGCACTCTTTGTTTTCGCACTGAGGTGTGCGCCACTCTTTGTATATGCATACACTGAGGGTTGTGTCTATATATATGCAGTGCGAGGTGTGTGTGTCTCCGTATATATACGTTGAGAGTGTACTTAATCTAATATTTATGGGATTAAAGTATGTTTGACTGATAGTATCCAGTTTGTTCCCAAAACGGTGTTAATGTGTGTTGTCAGGGGTGAGGATAGTCTGACCATCCTGTGTGTTGTCAGGGGTGAGGATAGTCTGACCATCCTGTGAGTGTGTTGTCAGGGGTGAGGATAGTCTGACCATCCTTGAGTAAGTGAGGTTTAAGAATTGCACACATGTGTATACCAACGAGACGAGCGTAGGATACAAGATGTTGAACTTGTACCACATCGTAGTCCATTGTATGTGTATTTCGTGAATATATGCGAGTATAATGATATACCGCTGTGCTTAGGCATATTTAATGTCTTCAGTATAACCACGAGTGTCACTCTCGTAACAAGCCATAAAAAAACTCTTAGATCCATAAAAAAAAGGGTTCAGAATCAGGTATAGAGAAATATAATCAATATGCCAAGATAGACTAGTGGATTCAAAAGACGATTAATATTTCGCTCTTTCTATGAGCTTCGAATCTATGTTTTGTGATAATTCATGGATTCCAACCCCAAGCCCATGCCAGCTGTGAGCCCGGTACCGGTGTTTATTGTCCCCCACCCCTCCCTCTCTTCACACCACAACATTAGTCTGGTCTTGTTTTTTCGTTGTTTCCTGAGAGAGCATGGGACTGGGTGTTGGGCAGCGAGGACAACTCGTGTGTGTGGCAGATCTACGATCATTTGTCGTTATTATCGGTGTCTTTGAGACTAGAAAGTAATCAATATACTAAGTATTACCGCAGGCATGGTGTTTTGTTGTGGCGTTCTTGTAAGTGTGGAGTATATCTTGTAGTGACCCAGGCGGAACCTACCGTGAGGGGGCCAGTTTTTGTGACACTTTTCTCGACAGTCTTGTGTGCATCCCTAGTGATTGCCCATCAGGGCCAGGAAGGCAGACGAACTCAGAAATAGCCACTCTGGAATGTGGCCCCATCCCGGCTGTCTTCCACCGTGGCTGTCTGATTGTCGATTTGTTGAATTTAGGCAGATAAATGCACTGAATAAATGTAAAAGTAACTTTCACCACTATCTTTTTCTCAAACATATCGTATCTTAAGATAGAAACTATGTATTTTATTGTTTCTCTCTCTCTCTCTCTCTCTCTCTCTCTCTCTCTCTCTCTCTCTCTCTCTCTCTCTCTCTCTCTCTCTCTCTCTCTCTCTCTCTCTCTCTCTCCTCTCTCTCTCTCTCTCTCTCTCTCTCTCTCTCAGCTCTTGTGTCTAGTAACGACATTTTGATACCTTTCAAGCAACTTTTGAGGCAAAGAATTGTTACCTTAGCAATTTCAACTCGCTTGTGACGTCATTTGGGAAAGAGTGACGTCACATGTTGACATCATTGGAAAAAAAAACAAGAGTGACGTCAGATACTGACATCACAGCCAAGCTGTTTAAGTTATACTTGTATAATTACTGTGTTATTAACTACGGTCTTATAACTGAACTAATAAAGTGTTTAACTGCTCTCAGTGTGTCACTTCCCTTGGATCAAAGCCATCACCCCCCCCCTGCTTCCCAGGCGATGTAGGACACTCCTACGGGTTTAGCGCTTCCCTACTGATAGAATAAATGAGTTAGTTTTAATATTGACTTTATTTTTACAAGTCGACTGGTCATGGACCGGCCTGGGGGGGCGTTGACCCCCGGAACATCCTCCTCCTCTTCCTCCTAATCCTCTTCTTCCTCCTCCTCCTCCTCCTCCTCCTCCCTCCTCCTCCTCCTCCTCCTCCTCCTCTCTTCCTCCTCCTCCTCCTCCTCCTCTCCTCCTCAATCCATCCTCCTCCTCCTCTCCTCATAACCCTACAATTTAATTCAAAGTAATTTACTTCATATTCTGAAAATAAAAATATAATAATTTTAAAGTGTTTACTTGATATGCTTGTTGTTTTGAGGGAAAATTTGAGTATCATATTGAATGAGACTTGAGTATGTACAGTGTGAGGTGAGGGAGTTGAGTATGTCAGTGTTGAGGGAGGGTGAGTATGTCAGTGTTGAGGGGAGGGTGAGTATGTCAGTGTTGAGGGGAGGGTGAGTATGTCAGTGTTGAGGGGAGGGTGAGTATGTCAGTGTTGAGGGGAGGGTGAGTATGTCAGTGTTGAGGGAGGTGAGTATGTCAGTGTTGAGGGAGGGTGAGTATGTCAGTGTTGAGGGGAGGGTGAGTATGTCAGTGTTGAGGGGAGGGTGAGTATGTCAGTGTTGAGGGGAGGGTGAGTATGTCAGTGTTGAGGGGGGGTGAGTATGTCAGTGTTGAGGGAGGGTGAGTATGTCAGTGTTGAGGGAGGGTGAGTATGTCAGTGTTGAGGGAGGGTAGAGGTATGTAGTGTGAGTGTTGCAGTGTTGAGGGAGGGTATGTCAGTGTGTAGTGTTGAGGGAGGGTATGTCAGTGTGTAGTGTTGGGGGGAGGGTATGTCAGTGTAGTGTTGGGGGGAGGGAGAGCATGTCAGTGTTTAGTGTTGAGGGAAGGGTGAGTATGTCAGTGTATAGTGTTGAGGGGAGGGTGAGTATGTCAGTGTATAGTGTTGAAGGGAGGGTGAGCATGTCAGTGTGTAGTGTTGAGGGAGGGTGAGCATGTCAGTGTGTAGTGTTGAGGGGGGGTGAGCATGTCAGTGTGTAGTGTTGAGGGAGGGTGAGTATGTCAGTGTGTAGTGTTGAGGGGAGGGTGAGTATGTCAGTGTATAGTGTTGAAGGGAGGGTGAGCATGTCAGTGTGTAGTGTTGAGGGAGGGTGAGCATGTCAGTGTGTAGTGTTGAGGGGGGGTGAGCATGTCAGTGTGTAGTGTTGAGGGAGGGTGAGTATGTCAGTGTGTAGTGTTGAGGGGAGGGTGAGTATGTCAGTGTGCAGTGTTGAGAGGAGGGTGAGTATGTCAGTGTGTAGTGTTGAGGGGAGGGTGAGTATGTCAGTGTGTAGTGTTGAGGGGAGGGTGAGCATGTCAGTGTGTAGTGTTGAGGGGAGGGAGAGCATGTCAGTGTGTAGTGTTGAGGGGAGGGTGAGTATGTCAGTGTGTAGTGTTGAGGGGAGGGTGAGTATGTCAGTGTGTAGTGTTGAGGGAGGGTGAGTATGTCAGTGTGTAGTGTTGAGGGAGGGTGAGTATGTCAGTGTGTAGTGTTGAGGGAGGGTGAGTATGTCAGTGTGTAGTGTTGAGGGAGGGTGAGTATGTCAGTGTGTAGTGTTGAGGGAGGGTGAGTATGTCAGTGTGTAGTGTTGAGGGAGGTGAGTATGTCAGTGTGTAGTGTTGAGGGAGGGTGAGTATGTCAGTGTGTAGTGTTGAGGGAGG
The DNA here is from genome assembly GCA_009830355.1 of Cherax destructor. Lineage (NCBI taxonomy): Eukaryota > Metazoa > Arthropoda > Malacostraca > Decapoda > Parastacidae > Cherax > Cherax destructor. The sequence goes on along the minus strand of WNWK01004513.1, from coordinate 91,135 downwards.
GTGAGTATGTCAGGTGTAGTGTTGAGGGAGGGTGAGTATGTCAGTGTGTAGTGTTGAGGGATGGTGAGTATGTCAGTGTGTAGTGTTGAGGGAGGGTGAGTATGTCAGTGTGTAGTGTTGAGGGAGGGTTAGTATGTCAGTGTGTAGTGTTGAGGGAAGGTTAGTATGTCAGTGTGTAGTGTTGAGGGAGGGTGAGTATGTCAGTGTGTAGTGTTGAGGGGAGGGTGAGTATGTCAGTGTGTAGTGTTGATGGGAAGGTTAGTATGTCAGTGTGTAGTGTTGAGGGGAGGGTGAGTATGTCAGTGTGTAGTGTTGAGGGGAGGGTGAGTATGTCAGTGTGTAGTGTTGAGGGGAGGGTGAGTATGTCAGTGTGTAGTGTTGAGGGGAGGGTGAGTATGTCAGTGTGTAGTGTTGAGGGGAGGGTTAGTATGTCAGTATGTAGTGTTGAGGGGAGGGTTAGTATGTCAGTGTGTAGTGTTGAGGGGAGGGTTAGTATGTCAGTGTGTAGTGTTGAGGGGATTGTGAGTATGTCAGTGTAGTATGGGATGACATATCTTACCCGGTGGGCGAGACGTCACCCACCGGTTCACTGAAGGTTAAGAAGACGGCCCAGAAGCTTGAGCTCTACACCTGCAGGTTCACACACGCACACACATGATTGAGACAGAAACAGTTGACTAAAACCTTCCAATAGGAGGAGACAACCACTGGTTACTATGTGAATGCATATAAACTTAATACCCTCTTATATGGTACATACAGGGTACTCTTTCTATTATCAGATGATAACTATCTATGTAACACTAAGGTGCACACAGGATATACCATACCACCTATGCTAGGCCCTGGTGTTTGGTATACCACAGAATATACCACCTATGCTAGGCCTTGGTGTTTGGTATACCACAGAATATACCACCTATGCTAGGCCCTGGTGTTTGCTATACCACAGAATATACCACCTATGCTAGGCCCTGGTGTTTTTTATATTTAGAAATATTTAAAAGAGTCTTTCGAAATAAATGGTATAAAATACCGACACAATGGAAATACAGTGGACCCCCGGTGTTCGTCCTGCTCCAAACTCGCCCGTTTATGTAAGTGTATTTTTTTAAATGCTTTTGTAAGTGTATTTATGGGGGTCTAAAAGGACTAGTCTACTTTACATTATTCCTTATGGGAATAATTCGGTTTGGTAATGACACTTGAACACCATTCTGGAACGAAAAAAATCACGAAAACCGGGAGTCCACTGTATAAATATATAAGGAGTGTAATGTGATCCTTTATTGACAACGTTTCGCCCACACAGTGGGTTTTATCAAGTCACAAACAGATCTACCTGGGTGAAAGGTACTCACGTACCTTTCAGGTACGTGAGTACCTTTCACCCAGGTAGATTTGTGACTAGATAAAGCCCACTGTGTGGGCGAAACGTTGTCAATAAAGGATCACATTATACTGCTTATGTGTTTATTTTTTCCAAAAGAAACCTTCTTAAATAACACAAGTTTTCTTCCTACGACACAAGAGTTGATATGAATTTAAACCAGACGACATCCACCAGACGTGACATCCACCAGACGTGACATCCACCAGACGTGACATCCACCAGACGTGACATCCACCAGACGTGACATTCACCAGACGTGACATTCACCAGACGTGACATCCACCAGACATGACATCCACCAGACGTGACATCCACCAGACGTGACATCCACCAGACGTGACATTCACCAGACGTGACATCCACCAGACATGACATCCACCAGACGTGACATCCACCAGACATGACATCCAACAGACGTGACATCCACCAGACGTGACATCCACCAGACGTGACATCCACAGACATGACATCCACCAGACGTGACATCCAGCAGACATGACATCTACCAGACGTGACATCCACCAGACATGACATCCACCAGACATGACATTCACCAGACGTGACATCACAGACATGACATCCACCAGACGTGACATCCACCAGACATGACATCCACCAGACATGACATTCACCAGACGTGACATGCACCAGACATGACATCCACCAGACGTGACATCCACCAGACGTGACATCCACCAGACGTGACATCCACCAGACATGACATCCACAGACATGACATCCACCAGACGTGACATCCACCAGACGTGACATCCACCAGACGTGACATCCACCAGACGTGACATCCACCAGACATGACATCCACCAGACGACATGCACAGACATGACATCACCAGACTGCATACAGACGACATCCACCAGACGTGACATCCACCAGACATGACATCCACCAGACTGACATCCACCAGACGTGACATCCACCAGACATGACATCCACCAGACGTGACATCCACCAGACGTGACATCTACCAGACATGACATCCACCAGACATGACATCCACCAGACATGACATCTACCAGATATGACATCCACCGGACATGACATCCACCAGACATGACATCCACCAGACATGACATCCACCAGACGTGACATCCACCAGACGTGACATCTACCAGACGACATCCACAGACTGACATCCACCAGACATGACATCCACCAGACGTGACATCCACCAGACATGACATCCACCAGACATGACATCCACCAGACGTGACATCCACCAGACGTGACATCCACCAGACGTGACATCCACCAGACATGACATCCACCAGACGTGACATCCACCAGACATGACATCCACCAGACGTGACATCCACCAGACGTGACATCCACCAGACGTGACATCCACCAGACGTGACATCCACCAGACATGACATCCACCAGACATGACATCCACCAGACTGTTATGCACAAGGAATTCTAAAATTCCTAAGGTCAGAATTGAATTTACAAGCTACACTGAATTTCCTAGTAATTTATAGTTTCTCAGTGTTAAATATTAAAGTTGGGTTTTGTGCTTGATAGTTTTGTTCTGATTTTTTATGGAAAGTTGTTGTTTGGAAATTATTGTTATTATATTGTGTTACGTTTATGTTGAGTGAGTGAAACATTGTGTGTCTCCCTGAGAAGTGAACACTGTGTAGTGACGCTGATTGTCTTCATTGAGACTTAGGGTTAGGTTAGGTTAGTTTAGGTTAGGTTAGTTTAGGTTAGGTTAGTTTAGGTTAGGTTAGGTTAGATTAGCTTAGGTTTGGCTATAAAAGTATCGTTTATAACAATTTTGTAAAGCATAAAACTATCAGCATTGCAAGACGCATATTGCAAGACGCGCATTGCAAGACGCATATTGCAAGACGTTCATTGCAATACGCATCTTGCAAGACGGACATTGCAAGACTCACGTAATATTGTTCACCATACATTACATATTATCACTGAACTTGGAATACCTGACCTCAACATTGACCAGAGTTAATTACCTCAATACTGACCAGAGTTAATTACCTCAATACTGACCAGAGTTAATTACCTCAATACTGACCAGAGTTAATTACCTCAATACTGACCAGAGTTAATTACCTCAATACTGACCAGAGTTAATTACCTCAATACTGACCAGAGTTAATTACCTCAATACTGACCAGAGTTAATTACCTCAATACCGACCAGAATTAATTACCTCAATACCGACCAGAATTAATTACCTCAATACTGACCAGAATTAATTACCTCAATACTGACCAGAATTAATTACCTCAATACCGACCAGAATTAATTACCTAAGACCAGAATTAATTACTATCTACGTAAAATACCACGTTATTCACAAAACGTATTTAATAACTATAATAACTGACATATAATAATTCATCTTTCTCTTCCATCTCTCTCCTTCTCACCTCATTTAATCGTAAACAATAATTTTAAGACATTTCGCAGCCAAGACATTTTTTAGGGGGTAACATAAATGGATGTGTCTTCTTTTTAGTATGATATAGTTATGTTTATTTATTTTTATGAGTGTCTTTATGGAGGTGAATATCTCGTTGTATTTATGTTGACTGGTGGGGATCAGGTTACGGTGTATCTTGAGTGACCATCGTGTAGTCGATAGGCTTGAAACCCACTTAGTTAATTATCCATCTAGGAGTGTGTGCACCGGTTAGTGTATATACTCTGAACATTTATTGTATTCTATAGTTTATTGATTGAAGTATTGGTTACCTGCGGCCTTAATGACCCTCGTGCAGTCGATAGGCTTTAAACCCCATTATTAACTGAGACACCTGGGCAAGATATGGTTATCTTTAATCTGGAAAGTCCTCGCCAGACAGTGGCTTCTTCAGTCCAATATAAAGAACGGTGGAAGATTACGAGGAGTTTGAGGTAATCAGTCGCTCAGCCTGGGACTCCATACTGAGGGACTGATTACCTCAAACTTCTCATTTCCAGAATAAAATATACCCAAACATTACACAAGTGTTTCATTTATCAACTTGTCGGTCTTCTAAACCATTTAGACGAAGCCTTTCACAAGATTAGACCAAGTCTACAGGTAAGAGTCTACGGGAGTCAGACAGCGGCCTTCACAAGCCCTTCCAAGGCTGGGTGTCCAAACAACATATGGAAATATCATTTAATACAGGTGTACAAAACCCCTGGTGGAAGCATTGTATTGCATCAACACGTACAATGTACAGTTGTTCACAAGGACACACTTCACGACCTTATATTCTATTTATAAAATAACAATAATATCAAAGGCTACGAGTTTGACAGTTGAATGAGTTTGTATTGGCACTTATTGTTTGTTGAGAGCTTTAGCAGTCACTTTGTGCAGCAGCTGCTGTTGCTGCTGCTGCTGTTGCAGCTGCTGTTGCAGCTCCTGCCACTGGAAGTCCTCATCCTGGGGCAGGAGTGGTGAGCGTGTGCAGCTGATCCTTGCAGAAGCAGTACTTGCGCAGCACGTCGTGGTGAATGCAGCTGCTGGTGCTGCCGTACTTGTTGATCCTGGACACCTCACCAGCCAGCTGCACCATCACCAGGAAGACACATGAACACCGGTGATCAGCATGAACACAGTAATGTATCCAACATGAACATGAACACATAAACATGACCGTCATTTCGTATCAGATCAAATTAAAACGAGAAAAAACATGACTGTGAAGGAGCTCTCGTGTCCAAGCTCAATAATAATAATAATAATCATAATAGCAATAATAGAGATGAAGGGGGGGGAGTGTTACCTGGAAGAGTTGAGGTTGAGGGTTGTACCTGAGCGTGGCCTCCACCATGACACCTCCAGGAGAGAGCTCTGCCTGGAGCAGGTAGCTCCTGACGTCGCTACTGGAGTCCTGTGGAGCGAGTTCCTTGTTCGAGCCTGACACTCGTCCTGTGACCACCCGCACCTGTAACATAAATAATAATAACAATACTACTACTAATGATAATAATATCAATACTAATAATAATAATAATAATAATAATAATAATAATAATAATAATAATAATAATAATAATAAATAATAATAATGTACTACTACTGCTACTACTAAGACCTTAGGGTGTGTTCAGACCTGCGAGAACTGTAGACATTCTGGGTAAGGATCGAGGTCATGGTTGAGAGCGTCTTTAAGGAAGGCAGCAGCCAGAGGCAGCACTGGGTCACTCAGCGGCACCTCCTTAGTGTCTTGGCACGTACAGAAGTTCTCAGGAATGCCAGCATCCTCACACGTCCTGGTCCGGGGAACCTCCTGCAAAGGGACGTGATGTTAGGATGGCAGGAGTACTGTGCAACTATCGTATAAAATAGGGCAGCAGCAGCACATTGCTGTTCTACGGCCCCTTTTCTGCCCTTTCTAAATACCTAATCTGTGGAAAATATTGCTTTTTAAACCGGCAATCCATTACATTATTAGTGTTCTCTGCTTAATATTGTCACCTGTGACAACACGCATTATTAAAATTGAAAATATTGTATTATCTAAGAAGATTACTGTATTGTTTATATATATATATATATATATATATATATATATATATATATATATATATATATATATATATATATATATATATATATATGCAAAAAGATCACAGTAAACAGGTGATATCAAAATATGCAAAACAACCACTATGAAAAAATAGAAGAATTCCAAGCGCTTTCGTGACTACTCACATTATCAAGGAACTATATATATATAAACAATACAGTAATCTTCTTAGATAATACAATATTTTCAATTTTAATATATATATATATATATATATATATATATATATATATATATATATATATATATATATATATATATATATATACCGAGAAATGTATTTATCTCAGTGTATGTATACTGACAGTTTACTTTAGTTTCCTATTTTAGGGATTAAAGTATTATTGTCTGGTGATAACGAGGTTACGTGTAGTCTGGATGGCCCTAGTGTAGTTGATAGCTTTTAAACCCCCATTAACCAGCCAAACCCTGTGAAGTATATAGTGATCCAGGGAGACTGATAGTGATCCATGGAGACTGATAGTGATCCAGGGAGACTGATAGTGATCCAGGGAGACTGATAGTGATCCAGGGAGACTGATAGTGATCCAGGGAGACTGATAGTGATCCAGGGAGACTGATAGTGATCCAGGGAGACTAATAGTGATCCAGGGAGACTGCGAGTGATCCAGGGAGACTGATAGTGATCCAGGGAGACTGAGAGTGATCCAGGGAGACTGATAGTGATCCAGGGAGACTGATAGTGATCCAGGGAGACTGATAGATGTCTCTAGTAGACGTTTGTTCAACTTAACCGCTCAGGATGTAAGTATCACACACACGTGAACAAGTACACACAGGCACCTGTGTGTTACACACGTGAACAAGTACACACAGGCACCTGTGTGTTACACACACACGTGAACAAGTACACACAGGCACCTGTGTGTTACACACGTGAACAAGTACACACAGGCACCTGTGTAAGTGTCACACACACATGAACAAGTACACACAGGCACCTGTGGATACTCCAGTACTTAGAAGTGAAGCCAGTGTTTGTACGTGACTGTCCTTTATAATAAACAATTTATAACTGTGAGGGAGACATTACACTGACTCATTATCTCACTTCAGAACATGTCTTGACTTCAGAAAGTGCTAGTGTTGAGGCGCTCACGTCAGTGCTCACTAGAAGCGACGCATTCACGCACTTGGACGCACTTGGACGCACTTGGACGCACCCCGCGCTGCTTCAGTGGATGTGTTGCGCACGATCATACTGACAGATGACTATGTTAAATAGAGACGGCCAGTTAATATGATTTATCAGGTCAGCGGCGCTTCTTCATGCTCTTCCGAAGCGCCGGCGCAGTGCGCAGTTTCACACCTTCACCTTCCTCGGAACAACAGGTCGTGGTTCCATGCAGGTGTGTATAACGTGGTGTATATTAGACAGCCTCCTGCCCTGGGTACCAAGCTTCTGACATTAATAATAATTATTATTATTACGTATTATTCTATATAGGATGTCACTGATGTCAACTGTGGTCTGTATAAGTATAAGATCATTTTTATTTCTATAAGTACATGACACAACTTATACAGACCATAGTTAACATCAGTGACATGCTATATAGAAAGCCCCTTGTTATGCAGAGTATTTCGGACAAATTAGGTTAAGTTTGTCCCCAGGATGCGACCCACACCAGTCGGCTAAAACCCAGGTACCTACTTACTGCTAGGTGAACAGGGACAGCAGGTGTTTCCACGCGTATCGGGGATCGAACCACGGACCTCAATGTATGAGCTGAGTTAGAAGCGCTAACATGGGCATAATTCTAACATCAAAAAGTGACTGTGTTGTTGTTCACTTTCACTAAACAATGTGAGTTATTTCTAACAGAGATGTATCCCATCATCTGTGAATAACACCTAACTTCGCTAACTCAAAGTTCGTGTGATATAGTCAGGTTTAGTATTTAAATTCGTACGAGTTAATGATTCGTGAAATCACAATGACACGATTGTCAACAACTCAGGGAACTGAGGGTTCGAACCCCTGGCAAGCCAGTGGTAAAACTAGCAAACCAGTGTTCTAACCACTGTACCACGCCAGTTTGAAACGATTCATATAACAAGGTGTATTTCTATATCTACGCCTTTGAAGGGCTTGCCACAGCTATGTTGATGTGAGATTCCTCTGTGAAAACTGTATTTGTAGTTACAGTGGTGGCCCATGCTAACCTTCCTAGCATGTGTAGTAGTACTCCTAGTTGGGTAAATCTTATTAGGCCAGCATAGTACAGTGGATAGCGCTCTGGCATACTGGTTGAAGGACTGACTTGTTGAAGGTTCGACCCTTGCTTCGTCCAGTGAGTCGTACGACGTGTTAGCACGGAAACTAACACGCAGAACGTAGTGAAACTTGCGGGGGCAAGTTTGAAAAACGTGAGGAGAGTGGCCATCCCTTACACCCCTCTCCTTGCCCTCCATCACTCCCCTTCCCCAACCCTTCCCCCTCCTCCCACACTTCTCCTTCATACTATCTGACCTTGAAGTGACCCCCTACGTCAGCGCTGACCTGGAATATGCTAATCCCCCTGACCCCCGGGGTAGGGCGGGAGGTCACGTAAGTAAGGTCAGCGAAGCGGCCGTAAGCCAGGTCACGGAGAGTTTGGTACAGGTCGAAGTTGGCTGTGAGTCGTCTTGTGTTGACCTGCAAGTTCCTGAAGGCTTCCTGGTACCTGTGGAGGAGGAGGAGGAGAAACTGGAGTCAGAGTAAGAGCAGAGGTGCACTGACGCAGTCCTACTCTGACGAAGGAGGAAGGTCCTTCTCAAATCCTACTCTTTTCGTTGCAATATTACCATAAAATACAGAGATTAAACGCATGCCACACCACCTGGCTATGTTCCTTTGAAGACGTTTCGCCAACCAATGGATTTTCAGTTCAATACGAAGACTGGAATAAAGATGTCTAGTGGCTTTATCAGTTTAAGGACATAATGTGAAGAATTATATACAAAAGATGAGGTAATGAGTCCCTCAGCCTTGGAGTTGGTGACCAGCACCGTAGTCTTGAAGGAACTGAAGCACAGTCATGGAACTTGGCGCTTATATACCGTCGACAGGTGAAGGACGTGCTGCAGACGAAGACATTGTCACTGTTCAGAACATCCATACTTACTACTCTGCTATCCACATTTATGGAACCATAAATTCCAACTTTAACCCTGAGCTAAAACACTTTCTTGACAGTTGTGACAGGACCCATAGACATAATACCAGACACAAATATCTCTTTGACATTCCCCGTGTCCGACTAAATCTATACAAAAATTCAATGCGCATAAAAGGGCCTAAAATCTGGAACTCCCTGCCTGAAAACTCTAGAACTGCAGACACAACCTCCATTTTCAAAAGCACAGTTAAAAAACATCTTATCTCACTTACGCACCCAACCGGTAGCTAACCATACGAAAACTACTTTATCTTGCACATATCCACAGCAAAAGACACTTATTGATATCTGTGATTCCCCTTAATTTGCACAGTACTAACCAAAATTCTAATACAACTATTGCTTCATAATTCTTAAGCTAGTCATAAGTTTGCCTAAGACACTCCAATATAGAAACTGTATTATGCCAATACATCACCTTTACCATTAATATATAAACTAATTGTTAAATTCTTAAACTAATTGTTAAATTCTTAAATGTTTAAATTCCAGTACCTCAATTTTGTAAACCTAGTTAATCACTACAATTAGCTAACCTTAATATCTTTATAATCATTGTGTCGCTATTGAGTAAGACCTATCATAAGACTGCCTGAAAAGCCTAGGCATACCTAGGCATAATATTGGCCATCTTGTAATATCTACTTCATAAAATGTATAATTATAAGTACACCCCACTTTGTATATTACTAGAAATAAAGAATTTGAATTTGAATTTGAATCCCTAGTGGAAGTAGGTCATACCCGAGGAATAGGCCAAAAGTAAGAAAGTGGTATAGATGTCCTGTGTACAAATGTCTGTCAAGTTGTACATAAATGGTATACAATTCCAACATCTGTTGCACATGTGTCTAATTCTTCATCTTGTCGGTAGTGTCTACCATTTATGTACAAAGATGTCCAGGTGTTGTACATGTGTCTGAGCTCAGGTTCCAGTGTCATCACTGTGCTAGGCTGACTGTTGAACAGGGGTACGTAAGCCTCCCACAACTTTCAACATTTCCAAACACATTTCAGTGTTCCCTGAATCATTCCAACACTCCGCAACACACTTCATTATACCCAGGAACACAACACTAACATTCCCAAATGCACCACAGCATTACTCAACATTCCCAAACACACTCCACTACTCCCCAGCACTCTAGTACCAGTGTTTGACTCACTCAGAGTCCCTTCCAGCATCTTTCACACAGTCTTGCAACACTTCTCAACACCCACAACGCTCTAAAACACAGTCTTGCAACACTTCTCAACACCCACAACGCTCTAAAACACAGTCTTGCAACACTTCTCAACACCCACAACGCTCTAAAACACAGTCTTGCAACACTTCTCAACACCCACAACGCTCTAAAACACAGTCTTGCAACACTTCTCAACACCCACAACACTCTAATACACAGTCTTGCAACACTTCTCAACACCCACAACACTCTAATACACAGTCTTGCAACACTTCTCAACACTCTCCAACACCCCAACACAATACAACATTTTCTAGACTTTTCAAATGGCAAGAGATTGAAAACCTATCAAGTCTGAGTTGTTATTAGTAGTAGTAGTAGTAGTAGTAATAGTAGCAGTACTAGTAGTCGCAGTAGTAGTAGTAGGAGCAATAATAGGATGAGTAGTAGTAAGCTATAGTAGTAGTAGCAAAATTAAAAGTAATTATAGCAGTAATTGTAGTTGTAAACATCGTCAAACATCACCTCTCCATTGTTTCCACCTCCTCCAGTATATATTCTCTCCATCGCATAGAAAAAAAATCCACTGGATGGCGAAAAGTCTGAGTAATGAAGACAGGCAGGTGTTGACATGTGTCTTACACATCAACTTGCAGGTGCGGTTCCCAACATCCCTCACCATCATCCCTCCAACGCACCCCCATCACTTTCTCCAACGCACCTCCAACACTTCCTCCAACTCACCTGCTCCTGAACCAAGGTGGGAGGTAAAGAAGGACGTAAGGTAGTCTCTCCTCCAGCATCCCTACGTAGGTAGATCGGATGCTTCCCCACCTCATGCCGTGGTCGCTGACGAAGAAGAGCGCCGTGTGGTTGAGAGCTCCCAGCTCCTGCAGCTGCCGCAGGTACCGCAGATGCGGCAGATCAGCGTGTCGCAGCATGTTGATGTAGTCGTGGCTGATGCTGGCCGACCAGTACAAGCCGAAGGTGGGAGTGTCAAGGAAGGTGCGGGCCACCTCGATAGAATAGTCCTGGATCACCTGAAGAACGAGATGAAGAGTGAGTAGGTGGCGTCTTGTGGGAAGCAGGGTTAGTAACAGGCGAGTGTGGGGTTAGTGTCGCCTTATTTGGCAGCCCTAACACTTGTTGAAGAACACTTGTTACATGTGTCCTGAATACTCACTAAGCACCTGTCTTCTGAACATTCACTAAACACCCGTCTCCTGAGCACTCCTTAAATACCTGTTTCCTGAGCACTCACAAAGCACCTGCCTCTTGACACCAGCTTAACACCTGTCTTGCCCTCACCTCAATGCTGAGCTTGTCGCCCTGGCACACGTTAGAGTTGCCGTGTTTGGCAGTGCCGATCTCCTTCTCCGAGGCCATGAAGAAAGCTCTCCCGTAGTAGTCTGTCGGCCGCTTCACGAAGCCGTTGTGAAGGTAGTTGAATATTCCCATCCACGGCGAGTCCTGCAAGGATATCGTAGGATTAACGGCGAAGGTCACGCAAGGATATCGTAGGAAGGACAAAAAGGCACACACTACCCTGACTGGAACAATACACAAATAATCCACACATAAAAAGAAACTTGTGACAGATTCTTTCGAAAAAAATACACATACACATGATGTAAACAACTCAGAATCATTTACTCACCTCCACATAAGCGGTGACGTATCCATTAATTTTGAAGTCCTTCCAGATCCAGTGACAGTTGTCGTATTTCTCTTTCTTGGGCACGCAGGAGTGGTTAGCCAACTCGTGGGTGTTGAGGCCGCTCAGTAACGGGATCAGATTAGGGAAGGTATTGTCTCCCACCTTGTTGAAGCCAGCCAGGTCCACAGCGCCCAGCTCCTCCGTCAGGAAACGATACGTCTTGGGCAGGTGGCGGCGCATGTTGAGACGCGAGGCAGAGTCTGTGCCGAAGATGATTACACTGAGTTTCTCAGCCTCGTTCCTCTCCGGAGGGTCTGCAGGCTCAGGGATCTCCTCATTCTCGGTGGTGCTGTAGCTGTCGTTGCCACTGGAGGTGTTTTGATTACTCACATATCCTTCTATGGAGGAGTTGAATGCGGCGGACGCCGGTGGTGCTAGCAGCTTGTCTCGCTGGATGAAGTAGTGGATGTTCTTGTAGACGACGATGCTGCTCATGTTGCAGTAGACAAGAATCCCCTCCTCTTGCACCGTCGTCTGCGCCCCCTCCAGAGGTCGGCACCAGCCGCTGTACCTGCGGACACCAGCACAGATATTCACACCGCACCTCAGCGGATACACCAAACACCTCACCAGGTACACCCAACATCTGACTAACACCACAACACCTCACAAGGTACACCCAACACCTGACTTACACCACAACACCTCACCAGGTGCATCCAACACCTGACTTACACCACCTCACCAGATACACCCAACACCTGACTTACACCACCTCACCAGATACACCCAACACCTGACGTACACCACAACACCTCACCAGGTGCACCCAACACTTGACTTACACCACAACACCTCACCAGGTACACCCAACACCTGACTTACACCACAACACCTCACCAGGTACACCTCTTTGTTGTGATATAAAGTGATGTTGAGATAAATCATTATTTTCATTTTTATTATTAATTACTGTTATTCTATCTAAGATAAATTAATTTATGAAAGAAACGACATTTTTAATCTGTGGTAGGCTGTCAGCCACACTCACAGCCACACTCACACTCACAGCCACACTCACACTCACAGCCACAGCCACACTCACAGCCACACTCACACTCACAGCCACAGCCACACTCCAACAACCACGTTGATCACCAATGAAACTTCGGATAGAAGGACACGTTGTATAAGTTATTATGTTAAGTGTGCGTGCCGCTGTAAGCGAGGCTTGAGTGTGAGGAACTCACCTCCAGCGGCTGTCAGCAGCGGTGGTGTACAGGTGAGGCTGCTGCTCCACACGGTATATACCTCTGTAACAGCAGCGCACCTCACCAGGAGGAGGAGGAGGAGGTGACCTCTCCTCGGAGCTCCTGTTACTCGTCAGGTCGAAGTAGACATCTGTGTCCTCTCTGTAGACCGTGGTGACAGGCGCGGCGGCAGTTGGCAGACCAGAGTAACTGGTATCGTTGGTTGGGTATGATATGTTGAGTGTGGTTGGTGTGGTTGTAGTGTCGGTGGAGTAGAGCTTCTCCTGGTAGACACTGAGGTAGTGCTGGAGGTTGTGTTGGAAAACCTCCTGGTGGTAGTACAAGGTGGTTCCCTGGGCTGACGTCAGTGCTGGAGGGCCCTTACAGGTCAGCTGTGGTACGTAAGTTTATTCAGGTACACATAATTACAGTTACATGAATCTAGGTGACTAAAATTATTATAGACAGTAACATATGTGTCAGTTGCGTAGAATAACCTAAAACATGTACTTGTAGTAAATAAAGATATTATTATTATTATTATTATTTTATTATTATTATTATTATTATTTTATTATTATTATTATTACGCACCTTGGAACAAGGTCCGCAGTGCTCTACCACCGTACCACACTGGTCAATACCTTGGCGCCCAGCTAACGTTAAACGTTTTGGTCCAAGGCAGCCAGCTTTCAGGCAGGTGGCTTTCATCTCATCCCCTGTATGCATCCACCGACGAGAGATTTTTACAGTGTTTAGAATTCGCAGAGACCTGAGATTAGTGTTTGTGAATATTTCGCCTGTTCTGCGAATTCTAAACATTGTAAAAATCTCTCATCGGTCGATGTATGCAGGGGATGAGATGAAAAGCTGAAAGCCACCTACCTGAAGGCTGGCTGCCTTGAACCAAAACGTCTAGCGTCAGCTGGGCGCCAAGGTATTGAGGAGGAGGTGTTGATTCACCTGGAATTCTCCCGGCCCGGGTCTTAACCACATGGCGAAACAGGCAAATATCTTAATTTTTCAATACATTTATATATATATATATATATATATATATATATATATATATATATATATATATATATATATATATATATATATATATATATATAAATGTATTGAAAAAATTAAGATATTTCGCCTGTTTCTTCAACATATACTTTTACGCTGATACATTAATTAAACCAGTTTCTCCTGACGCTGATCACAGAAAACCCAATTATTCGGCTTTAAAGAAAATGGATATATGCATGAACATAGAGGGGGAACTATCATTCAATATACAAGCGTTGGAGAGTATTCTAGTGATTGGTAAATAATCAGAAATGGTTCTGGTGGCCTGGTGGCTAAAGCTCTCGCTTCACACGGCGAGGGCCTGTGTTCGATTCCCATACAGGGTAGAAACATTAGGCGTGCTTCTTTACACCTGTTGTGTATGTTCACCTATCAGTAAAATAGGTACCTGGGTGTCAGTCGACTGGTGTGGGTCGCATCCTGGGACAGTGACCTAATTTGCCAGAAATGCTCAGCATAACAAGGCTTTCTATACAGTAGTATGTCATTGATGTCAGCTAGGCCTGTATACTTTGTACATGTACTTGTAGTAAATAAAGATATTATTATTATATTATTATTATTAACAAACACAAATACGTATGTTGATTCATCAAGCTCTGTACAACAGAAAATGCAACTATGCATAAGAAATTAGTTACCCAAAGTATTTTGTAACAGAAAACAGAAACTATCCAGAATAAGAGAAAACGGGTACTTGTATAAAGAGAGAGGGGAAACTCGTGTATAAATAGAGAGAGGGGGAAACTCGTGTATCAAGAGAGAGAGAGGGAAACTCTTGTATAAAGAGAGAGAGGAAACTCGTATTAGAAGATAGAGAGGAAATATGTAAAGAGAGATAGGAAAACTCGTGTGTAAAGAGAGAGAGAGAGAGGGAAACTCATGTATAAAGAGAGAGAGGGGGGGAAACTCGTATATCAAGAAAAAGAGAGGGGGGAAACTCATGTATAAAGAGAGAGAAAGGGGAAACTCGTATATCAAGAGAGAGAGGGGAAATTCATGTATAAAGAGAGAGAAAGGGGAAACTCATGTATAAAGAGAGAGAAAGGGGAAACTCGTATATCAAGAGAGAGAGAGGGGGGAAACTCATGTATAAAGAGAGAGAGGGAAAACTCGTGTATAAAGAGAGAGGGGAAATTCATGTATCGAGAGAGGGAAAATTCGTGTATCGAGAGAGAGGGGAAACTCGTGTATCAAGATAGAGAGAGGGGAAACTCGTGTATCAAGAGAGAGGGGAAACTCGTGTATCAAGATAGAGAGAGGGGAAACTCGTGTATCAATCGAGAGAGAGGGAAACTCGTGTATCAAGAGAGAGAGAGGGGAAACTCGTGTATCAAGAGAGAGAGGGGAAACTCGTGTATCAAGAGAGAAGGAGGGGAAACTCGTGTATCAAGAGAGAGAGAGGGGAAACTCGTGTATCAAGAGAGAGAGGAAACTCGTATCAAGAGAGGGAAACTTGTGTATCAAGAGAGAGAGGGGAAACTCGTGTATCAAGAGAGAAGGAGGGGAAACTCGTGTATCAAGAGAGAGAGAGGGGAAACTCGTGTATCAAGAGAGAGAGGGGAAACTCGTGTATCAAGAGAGAGAGAGAGAGAGGGGAAACTCGTGTATCAAGAGAGAAGGAGGGGAAACTCGTGTATCAAGAGAGAGAGAGGGGAAACTCGTGTATCAAGAGAGAGAGAGGGGAAACTCGTGTATCAAGAGAGAGAGGGGAAACTCGTGTATCAAGAGAGAGGGACAACTGTCACCCACCATAATAGGGTTGGATATGAATCTGGTGATGGTGTGATGGAAGGGATCAAAGTCTGGTATGATGCAGCCCGGGGTATGAACCAGGAAGCCTTGGCGCAAGTCTCCTGCTGCCTGGGTACTGCCCTCTGCTTCCTCCTGCTCCTGCTTCTGCTCTGCCATTGGTGTGAGGGGCAAGGCGTTGAGGGTAGGCACTATAACATCCATGGTGTACTGAGGGTCGCGGTGAACTGAAATTGAAACCACAATTGTGAGCTCAGAGGTAATGAAATACAAGGGCAAGAATTCCTATATATTGGTGAAGAGTAACGGATATAAGGGAACGGCAATTACACCTTACTATTTCTTGCATCAATACTAATTATGCCTCTGATTGTATGTCCCCCACTGGTCATTATATTTTAATTCCACTAACTTTTCAGAAAATACTGTCATTACACTGGATATAAGTACAGGTACATGTGTACAATTATCATACATAGTGACTTATTTCCATTAATACGTGTGTATACATTTGCATGTATAAATGCACAGAGGTAAGTCACTTTTCCTGACTTTTTTGAGGGGGTTATCCTAGGTAATTTACACATATGTTGCTATGTGTGATAATTTGAGTATTTATGTATACCTGTACCTAAATAAAATTACACTTCACCTGATGGCAACACGAGCCTAGTTTGTGACTGTTACGACCAGTTTTTGGTGTAGCTAATAGTCGCGGCAGAGACCTGACTCCAGGTGTCTCAGGCGCAAGAGTCGGTCAACTTGGGTGTTAATGAAGAGAGAGAAAGAACCAGTGGGACGCAGCCACCTGTCAATGACGTGGTCAGCCTCAGTATTGACGTGGTCAGCCTCAGTATTGACGTGGTCAGCCTCAGTATTTTTATTACATAACAAATGATATACATTACTGATAATAAAGATGCCTGGGCGCTGCTATGTATTTTTACTTATAATTTTTATTAATCTGAAGCGCTAAGCCCGTACGGTCGTTCATCGCAAAGCCTTTACGTGGTAGCTGCGATTTTAGAAAAAAATATAATGCGGTGAGGGCAACAAATTGCTCACTTGGGCTCATAAATGTAAGACCCGGGTTCAATCACGGGCGTACTGAGACTTATAGGGTCGTCTCCTTACACCTTGTTTCACCTAGTAGTTAAAATGTACCTAGGTGTTAATTGACTGTTGTGGGTGGCATTCTGAGGGGTGGGGAGGACGTTGATAGAGTACCTTAGATAGTACTGGGCTTAGCGGCTGTGATAAGATAACAGCTTTTACCTTGTTGATAAAGTGAAGAACGATAACAGCTGTTAGCTTGTGAATGAGCTGAGGATACGTACATGTTATTATACTCATGAAAGCTTCAAAACTAAAACACACACACACACACACACACACACACACACACACGGGGCCAGGAGCTGAGTCTCGACCCCTGCAACCACAATTAGGTGAGTACAGGCGCTATGTGTACCCCTAACAACAATATTCAACACATCCATCGAAACAGGAAGATTGCCTGAGGTATGGAAGACAGAAAATGTAGTCCTAATTTTTAAAAAAGGAGACAGACATGAAGCATTAAACTACAGACCAGTGTTACTGACATGTATAGTATGCAAGGTCATGGAGAAGATAGTCAGGAGAAGAGTGGTGGAACATCTAGAAATCAATGAGCTTATCAACGACGGCCAACACGGTTTCAGGGACGGGAAATCCTGTGTCACAAACCTACTGGAGTTCTACGACAGGGTGACAGCAGTAAGACAAGAGAGAGAGGGGTGGGTAGATTGCATATTCTTGGACTGTAAGAAGGCTTTTGATACAGTTCCACACAAGAGATTAGTGCAAAAGCTGGAGGACCAGGCAGGGATAACAGGGAAGGTAATCCAGTGGATCAGGGAATACCTGTCAGGAAGACAGCAGCGAGTCATAGTACGTGGCAAGGTGTCAGAGTGGGTGCCTGTGACTAGTGGGGTTCCACAGGGGTCAGTCCTAGGACCGGTGCTGTTTCTGGTATTTGAGGACGACATGACGGAAGGAATAGACTCTGAAGTGTCCCTGTTTGCAGATGATGTGAAGTTGATGAGAAGAATTCGATCGGAAGAGGACCAGACAGAACTACAAAGGGACCTGGACAGGCTGCAAGCCTGGCCCAGCAATTGGCTCCTGGAGTTCAATCCCACCAATTGCAAAGTCATGAAGATTGGGGAAGGGCAAAGAAGACCACAGACGGAGTACAGTCTAGGGGGACAGAGGTTACAAACCTCACTCAAGGAAAAAGATCTTGGGGCCAGGAGCTGTGATTCGACCCCTGCAACCACAACTAGGTGAGTACACACACACACACGGGACCATCTTGAACATAAACACTGAACGTTGAACACAATAAGCTAAAACAAACGTACCACATAATTATATAATGTCATTATGACTGCTAGTTAAAAATACGTAAGCTATTACCTCTGATACTGATACAACAAAATACAAGGCTCGTCGTTGCGACCATTGACGAGTATTGTAATATAATCCTCTGACAATAGCCTGTGCCCGATTACCATCGGTAATTAACACTCTAGACCACTGCGCTGGAAAAGGTAATTACCAGCGGGCTAATTACTTCAGCGCAGAAGGCTTCATCAGCCATATATATTTTTGTCCGAGTATTTTTGGTCAAAATAGCGTGACGATACAATACCTAAATCTTACAGTTCTACGGTTCTACTGATTGTAGTAATACAATACCTAAATCTTATAGTTCTACGGTTCTACTGACTGTAGTAATACAATACCTAAATCTTACAGTTCTACGGTTCTCCTGTTGACTGTATTAATACAATAACTAAATCTCACAGTTCTACGGTTCTCCTCTTGACTGTATTAATACAATACCTAAATCTTACAGTTCTAAAAAAAGGTTCAGAGAAAATTTAAAAAAAAAATCAAAGAAAAACTCAAAGAAAATAAAAACTCAAAGAAGATTAAAACAAACACAAAATCGAAAAAAAACAAGTCAAAGAAAAACTAAAAAAAAATCTAAGAAACACAAACAAATTAAAAAAAATGAAAATCAACTAAAAGAAAACTAAAAGAATTTTTTTAAAAAAGTCAAAGAAAACCTAAAAACCTCAAAGAAAATAAAAAATCTCGAAGAAAAGACAACTTAAAGAAAACTTAAGAAATCAAAGAAACCAAAAAAAATATCAATGAAAAATCAATAAATAAAATTAAAAGAAACACTAAGAAAATCAAAGCAAACTAAAAATTAAAAAAAAATTCCTTAAATTTAAAAAATGTAAAATTTCAAAGAAATCATAAAAAATCAAAGAAATGCTAAAACTCAAAGATATTCTAAAAGTCAAAGAAATCCTAAAAACCGCAAAGAAATCCTAAATATTCAAAGAAATCCCAAAACTTAAAGAAGTCGGAGAAAAATCAAAGAATTCCTAAAACTCAAAGAAAACCTAAAAACTCAAAGAAATCGCAAAAACTCAAAGAAATCCTAAAAAATTAAAGAAATTCGAAAAAGTCAAAGCCATCCCAAATACTCTGAAACTCAAAGAAATTCGAAAAAAAAAAAAAATCAAAGAAATCCTAAAAATTTAAAGAAACCCAAAAAAAAGAGCTCAACGAAATAAAAAAAATCAATGTACATGGGAAAAGGGTCAAAGAAATGGTGATATTGTGACCTGTAAAGATGAGGCGGGTGTAGAGAGCGTCAGAGCTGGGTGAGGAGACCATGAAGAAGGTAAAGGTGGCCACCACCAGCAGGAAACACACGCCCACGCCCCTCCTCCACGCCCGCACCAAGCTACGCCCACCGCCCCCAGCTGGGGACCACCCCACGCCCACCTCGCTGATCGACTCCACGCCCACCGCCACCACCACACCCGCGCCTGCAGGGAGGGAAAATATATGGGTTAGATTGAGGCGTGTGGGCGTGGGTGCGAGGGTGTGGGTGTGTGAGCGTGGGTCCGAGGTTGTGGGTGTGTGGGCATGGGTGCGAGGGTGTGGGTGTGTGGGCGTGGGTGCAAGGGTGTGAGTGTGTTGGCGTGAGTGCGAGGTTGTGAGTGTGTGGGCGTGGGTGCGAGGGTGTGGGTGTGTGAGCGTGGGTCCGAGGTTGTGGGTGTGTGGGCGTGGGTGCGAGGGTGTGGGTGTGTGGGCGTGGGTGCAAGGGTGTGGTCGTAGGTGCGAGGGTATGGGTGTGTGGGCGTGGGTGCGAGAGTGTGAGTGTGTGGTCGTAGGTGCGAGGGTGTGAGTGTGTGGGCGAGGGTGCAAGGGTGTGAGTGCGTGGGTGCGAGGGTGTAAGTGTGTTAGCGTGGGTGCGAGGGTTTAAGTGTGTTGGCGTGGGTGCGAGGGTGTGAGTGTATGGGGGTGGGTGCGAGGGTGTATGTTGGCGTGGGTGCGAGGTTGTGGGTGGGAGTGTGTGGGTGCGTTGGTATGTGTGAATGCGGGCGTGGATGTGGGTGCGAGGGTGTGGGTGCGAGTGTGGGTGTACCTACTCAGGTGTGTATTTTGAGAAAGGTGATATTTACAAGAAATGTGACTCAACATCCGGTCCGGAATGACTCAGGCTACACAGCAAGTATCGTAGGATATCGTAGGATATCGTAGGATTACTTGAAGGAATCACGGATGGAACTACCTGGCATCAACCACTGATAATCTATCATCCTGACTCTCGATCCCTGGAAAAAAAAATTGACCCTAGTCACCACCATGATGGATCATGCTGGTCACCACCATGATGGATCATGCTGGTCACTACCATGATGGATCATGCTGGTCACCACCATGATGGATCATACTGGTCACTACCATGATGGATCATACTGGTCACCACCATGATGGATCATACTGGTCACAACCATGATGGATCATACTGGTCACCACCATGATGGCTCATACTGGTCACCACCATCACACATCTGTCACCTGACTCGGTCACCACCATGATGGATCATACTGGTCACCACCATGATGGATCATACTGGTCACCACCATGATGGATCATACTGGTCACCACCATGATGGATCATACTGGTCACCACCATGATGGATCATACTGGTCACCACCATGATGGATCATACTGGTCACCACCATCACACATCATGCTGGTCACCACCATGATGGCTCATACTGGTCACCACCATGATGGATCATAGTGGTCACCACCATGATGGATCATACTGGTCACCACCATGATGGATCATACTGGTCACCACCATGATGGATCATACTGGTCACAACCATGATGGATCATACTGGTCACCACCATGATGGATCATACTGGTCACCACCATGATGGATCATACTGGTCACCACCATGATGGATCATGCTGGTCACCACCATCACATCATGCTGGTCACCACCATGATGGCTCATACTGGTCACCACCATGATGGATCATACTGGTCACCACCATGATGGATCATACTGGTCACAACCATGATGGATCATACTGGTCACCACCATGATGGATCATACTGGTCACCACCATGATGGATCATACTGGTCACCACCATGATGGATCATGCTGGTCACCACCATCACACATCATGCTGGTCACCACCATGATGGCTCATACTGGTCACCACCATGATGGATCATACTGGTCACCACCATGATGGATCATACTGGTCACAACCATGATGGATCATACTGGTCACCACCATGATGGATCATACTGGTCACCACCATGATGGATCATACTGGTCACCACCATGATGGCTCATACTGGTCACCACCATGATGGATCATACTGGTCACTACCATGATGGATCATACTGGTCATCACCATCACACATCATCCTGGTCACCACAACAATCACACCAGAACAAAACCTTCATATAATAATCAATGTTATGTACACAAGCTAAATGCTTATTCTCAAGACCAGTCACAAACTGTTATCTTTACCAGCTGTCAGCACGGTAACTGGAGCCATCTGGTGGTGCCATCCAGTACGATAGTGTCTGGTGACTGTCAGGTGTGCCGCGGCCTTCTGACTTGTCAGGGGATGGATGGGTGAGCTTATAGTTATAGTTTCATTTAGGTAAACTCTCTCAGGTCGTCTGCTGGTGCGCAACCCACCGTGTACTCTGGGTTCTTTGTGACTCAGTTCAGTGCTCGTTATTAAGTTGGTTTGTGTTGAAAATCTTCGTACAACACTTTTGGCAGCAGACAACGCTAACCATTCACGTAGTAGTAGCAGTACAGCTCTTGTCCCCTCTCGTTATATTCAGTACGGTGTTTTTCAGACACTGGTCTGTCAGTTGTCGGTCTGATGTGCTATGCACCGGGCCATCCTGCCCTAAGTTCCCTAGTAACAGTAACAAAACTGACAGCAACGTTGCAAGGCTGTTGTCAAGCCCAGCCCACTAACACAGTGTTGCCAAGATCAGCCCACTAACACAGTGTTCTCAAGCCCGGTCTACTAACACAGTGTTGTCAAGCCCAGCATACTAACACAGTGTTGTCAAGCCCAGCCCACTAACACAGTGTTGTCAAGCCCAGCCCACTAACACAGAGTTGTCAAGCCCGGTCTACTAACACAGTGTTGTCAAGCCCAGCATACTAACACAGTGTTGTCAAGCCCAGGATACTAACACAGTGTTGTCAAGCCCAGCCCACTAACACAGTGTTGTCAAGCCCAGCATACTAACACAGTGTTGTCAAGCCCAGCATACTAACACAGTGTTGTCAAGCCCAGCATACTAACACAGTGTTGTCAAGCCCAACCCACTAACACAGTGTTGTCAAGCCCAGCCCACTAACACAGTGTTGTCAAGCCCAACCCACTAACACAGTGTTGTCAAGCCCAGCATACTAACACAGTGTTGTCAAGCCCGGTCTACTAACACAGTGTTGTCAAGCCCAGCATACTAACACAGTGTTGTCAAGCCCAGCATACTAACACAGTGTTGTCAAGCCCAGCATACTAACACAGTGTTGTCAAGCCCAGCCCACTAACACAGTGTTGTCAAGCCCAGCATACTAACACATTGTTGTCAAGCCCGGTCTACTAACACAGTGTTGACAAGCCCAGCATACTAACACAGTGTTGTCAAGCCCAGCATACTAACACAGTGTTGTCAAGCCCAGCATACTAACACAGTGTTGTCAAGCCCAGCCCACTAACACAGTGTTATCAAGCCCAGCATACTAACACAGTGTTGTCAAGCCCAGCATACTAACACAGTGTTGTCAAGCCCAGCATACTAACACAGTGTTGTCAAGCCCAACCCACTAACACAGTGTTGTCAAGCCCAGCCCACTAACACAGTGTTGTCAAGCCCAACCCACTAACACAATGTTGTCAAGCCCAGCCCACTAACACAGTGTTGTCAAGCCCAACCCACTAACACAGTGTTGTCAAGCCCAACCCACTAACACAGTGTTGTCAAGCCCAGCATACTAACACAGTGTTGTCAAGCCCAACCCACTAACACAGTGTTGTCAAGCCCGGCCTACTAACACAGTGTTGTCAAGCCCAGCATACTAACACAGTGTTGTCATGCCCAGCATACTAACACAGTGTTGTCAAGCCCAGCATACTAACA